>QJPP01007648.1:59233-118616 GCA_003996215.1 Jaltomata sinuosa | reverse complement strand
TGGTTTATATGCACTCCATGTATTAGTTTGGGCTCTATACTATGATACCAGGTCTTGGGGTTTGGTTTAGTTTCCGCACATGTATATATTTATAGTCCTTTTATCTGTTCTCTTCGTCTTGTTCTCTTATTTGTTAGATAGTAGCCCATTACTAACTGTTCTGGGCTACGGGGATTGGTTCACCTACCGGGGGTTGTAGGTGCCATCATGACCGAGAAATTGGGTCGTGACAACTGAGGGGCTAAATAGACCTACGGGGGCATGTAGTTCTAGGACTAAGGGTAAGCTCACCCCGTACAACTCAGTGATAAATAATACTCCCAAAACATACTATAGCTCATATATATATATATACTGATGACATATCTTATGTCAAAACTGTTCATAAATTAGGTAGACATATCTAGATGCCAAACCTTTCATAAAACATAGGGACATATCTGATGTCTAAAACTGTTGGAAAAGCATAAGAACATATCTGATGTCATGCAAATCTCAAATCATAAGTCTTAAAGCATAGCAATACCATAATTCAAAATATACTTTTCTATCTAAATTCATAGGTTGAAGAATTAGGCATGCAATTTTTTAACACTTGAGGCCATGTTATCTATATATGCCAATTTTTTACTTGAAAACATGCAATATAGTGAAAACATGCTAGAATCTGTCTTTAGTGCATGAGCTTTTGAAAACACTTAATGAATCTCAAATAAACCATGGGTAAGTAATGAGAAACCTTGAATTGATGCTTTAAA
The DNA here is from genome assembly GCA_003996215.1 of Jaltomata sinuosa. Classification (NCBI taxonomy): domain Eukaryota; kingdom Viridiplantae; phylum Streptophyta; class Magnoliopsida; order Solanales; family Solanaceae; genus Jaltomata; species Jaltomata sinuosa. The sequence goes on along the minus strand of QJPP01007648.1, from coordinate 117,858 downwards.
ATTGAACCCATAAGATTTTTCCTAATTTGGGCATAAACCCTAATTTTATGAATTCATAAATCAAAGTAAAAGTTGAGGGTTTTAGGCAAAAGGGTGAAATGAATTCCTTATTAAATACCCACATACCTGATTTGAAGCTTTCCCAACTAGGAATGAGAAGAATGGAGACTTGGAATTGAAACCCTTGATCTTGAGATTGAGACTTGGAGGTATGAAGTTCTTTTCTGTTTTGGGTGCTTGAATGAGGGAATAAGAAAAGACTTAGGCTAATTGGGTAATAAAACCTACTAAACGGGGTCAAAACAACCTCACTTAAGATTTAAAAGAGTGGGAAATTATAAAAATACCCCTGGACTTAAGCTTGAAAAAATTGATAAAGTGACTCGACTTCAGAGACCACGAGTCAGTCTACAAACCATCAAAGTGAATGACGGACCATCATCTGGTCCGTGGTTTCAGGAATCACTTATGAGAGTCTACTGGAATTCCATTCCATGATTCACTCTACGGTCCATGATTCTGAACGACGGGCCATCCAGTGACTCATGGTTTTGACTTCAGGAAATAAGGATCCTCTGATCCTCAGGAACTACGGATGGAAGGATGGGTCATGGAATGGGTTGATGGGTCGTCAACCCACTCGTAGAATTTAGAGGACTTGGTACCTCTCTGAAGGTGATTCCACGGGTTACATGATGGACCGTCATTCGAAATGATGACCCGTCAAGTCACTCATGGATACTGGGGAAGAAAAGCTAAAATTTGACAAACCACGGGTCACTTTACGGACAGTGGTTTTGGTCTACGGGTCATGGACCAAATAGTGATTTTGAAGAATGAAAATTTTAAGGTTCAGGTCTATTTTTACGAGTCACAGTACGGACCGTAGTTCCATTCCATGGGTCGTCATCCCGTCCATAGTCACTGATAGTGCTGCAGTAATATACCCATAACTCTTTACTTGGATTAATGCGCGGTCAGTGGTATTGGAAAGAAGACTCAAAAATCTTTAATTTGGTGGGTATTAAGAGACCTAACTCTTTACATTCTAGGAGAAATGGTCTTTTGAAATTGACCCTAGTTTAGTCTTACATGAAAACTCATTTGGTTGGGGTGCTTTCAACTTAACTTGATGATAGAAGTTCTTATGAACATGATTCGCATCCAAAGCACTCACCACACTAGGGAAATGATTATTACACTCATGGAAAAAGGTTCGGGTATTAGCTTAAGATTTTTGGGGTGTTACAAGAAGTGTGAACACAAACTTTGGCACAATGGAGGTGAATCATGATGAGAAAGCAGCGTGGAGTCCGTGTGTTTTACCCCATCCGAGTGGAATTCCTTCCCCTCTATTGTTTCCCATTTGAGAGGAAGTCTAGGAGGGTTTTTGAGACAACCCTTGCCCTTTTTACAACTGAAGAGGAGAAAAGAGAATATAAAATCCACATTCTAGTTATTAGTAACGTCATCCCGCTATAGCAGCCTGCCGGCCGCGACATCAACGGTGCTATAGAAGGAAAATTCCCACTATAGCATGATGATGTCATCCCAATCAAATTTTCAAATTTCAAATTTTTTTATCGTGTCACTTCAATTTAATTCAAGAGCATATTTTTCATTAGTTCCAATAACCCGTAAGTAGGTGCCCTTTTTAAAAACGACATATCAGATCGTTACAACAGATACAAATTTACCTATTGTTCATTCCTGAATGATTTCTAAGATGGAAGAAAAGAATGAACAAGCTCTTTGAACCTTAATACCTTACCATGACAACGTAATTATAGCCTTACATGAATCACCGAACTTTATTCTCTTTGGTGTACCAAAAACCCAGGCCAAATTTATTACTACTTTGTCTTACCGAGGAATTCCCCCCTCCCTTTTGAGTCACACAAAACTACGTAGAACGACCCTTTCCCCAAGCTCCCAAGTAATTCGAAGCCTCGTCATTATATCAAAATGAAAATATATCAAACATAACAGACAAAAATAGATTTTCTGCCTTACAAGAAACTGGATCTCGCTATAGCGACCCATCCCCTACTATAGTCGGAAAATTCCCACTATAGCGACATCGTAGTAGTTGCCTGCCTCCCGCTATAGTGGCATAGGCGAGGCAGTAACTTTGGGCAGTCCAAATTTTGGCCAATTTGACAACACAATACTCAAATTTTGACATCCCAGACTAACTCCTTTATGTTAAATGCTATATCCGGAGTTCTACTAACCCAAACTCCATTCTGAAAGTTTCTATGGGATAATATGTCCCTCACATATCATGATATAACCTTAATCTCCTCAAACACTATTCCACAAGACACCAAATATCTCTAAACCAAACAACACAGAAATTTCATTGGAACCCATCCTAGCCTGATATTTTTGCCAACTCTCATCCTAGGGAGAACACTATCCGGGCACTTACACCCTAACCAATGCTATAATGAGCACATCACCACCACTCAAAAAGCAGTAACACTAGGTATTATCATTATCAACTAGAGGGATATGAAAGTTCAAGAATACATTTAATAACCCCACTCCCTCACCTGACCCTACCACTAAGGATCATCCATCATAACATGCTAACTCATTTCAAAATCTCCACAATTCAATCTTACCCTTATCAAGAGCTACTATTAGCCAATAATCATTCTCATAAATAAGCCTATGATCAATGTCAAACAATAATTAGCCAATTACAGGTCATTTTACCATACTATATGGGTGACTTTTCCCACCAATAGACAACCATAATTCCAGAAACACCCGACCACTTGGTCCCACCAATATCTTGTGATTTTCTTATCAACTACACATTATCATTGCAATGAAAGTGGTTACTTAATCAACAGTAAAAACCACCGAGTCAATTAAAGTCTGATGTTCAATTATATAGGTTACCTCAAACTGGCAACATCACCCACATCAAACCAATAACCTTTATGCCAAAGGCTACCATATCCACTATTTCCTTTTATTTTATGCACACAGATGCTAATTTAACAAGGTTAATATCAAATTTATGCTAAACTTGTCTATAAGAGGTCTCCATGATTCAAACAGCAACTCATATCTCAAACTGATAATTAAAACAAACCGAGAATAAAAAGCAAAACATGGGAAAACAAGGCAGGGATTCTATCCCGTCCATCCTGCTATAGCGGCTTACACACTGCTACGGCGACCCCCAACATCAGCAGTAGTCAAGAAATTTTCCATTTCTGCAAAATTCCCCCATTCTTCTTTCCTGTTTTTAACAATAACACATGAAATCGCATTATGACCTTTTAACATAATGCAAAGATCAAACCCAACAATGCATAAATAAGAACTTAGCATCATATTATTTAAAACTAGTTATGAATCATACCAAGAAACTTTTCATTACAACAAATCCCGCTATTATGCAATAATAGCCCTTTTTCCTATAGTTCTCAACCAAATCTCGACTGTCCCAAAATTAGAGTTTCCCCTATAGTCGTAAGCCAGTTTTATCCCCTTACCATTTTACCAACGATAAGCCCATGCATAGAATTTAGCACATAGATTCAGCTAAGCCACATAGCAAATAATTTCCCTTCAACCATCAACACATAACCAAGTTATGACCTTTCATTAACCACAAATTTCACAGTAATTCAACAATCACATTTCACATATTCACACACATTCAAGAAATACAAGTAACATAAGAACCAAGCTCAGATTTTATTACTGAGTCAAGCCCTTTCCATTATCCTTTTATTTTCCTCATGGATGATCGTTAGCCGATCATCCATGCATTTACATAGCCTCGAAGGCCAGATACCAATTGAAACCTTCCTGATTCCAAATTCCCTTGCTTGTGCTATTTCAACTAGAGTCAAACAACATGCGTTTACCTTGTTGAGATACCAATTGGACTCAACCCATACAAGCAAGAAATAGACTGTACGAAAGGAGGCAAGAAGTAGAACAATTTCCTAGAATGCTTCATAGCTTCCAAAGATCAGATATGGACGTCAACACACCAATCGAAGGACTCTATTCGACATTTGCTCTTGTACTAGGAGAACGGTAACCTAAGATCTGATATCAAATTGTCATGACTCAACTACTAAGTCATGTGGGCACCTACTCTATGTCACCTAGATAGGAACTCTTACCACCCGATTAAAATAGGTATGTGGAAGTAAAACCAGAAAACATAACTTTGCTTTGAATAAAACAAAAACCAATCTCAAAACTTAGATTACAATGAAATCTTTAAAATACAATTAAACCCCTCCCTAGGAACTAGTTTAAACATATATAAGAGCTACTAAAGAAGTACAAAACCAAGACACAACTTCCACATAGGAGTGAGATGGGTAGAATCCGCTGGAGATCTTTACCGCATCAAATCTAAAATATCTACTGAATCCTGCAACCAGACTATACTAAAAAAGGGTATAGCAAGAGCAATATCAATACAAATAACACATATTGGTAAGCATCATCGGTCGACCCAAATCAAATCACATAAACATCTCATAAATATTTAGAAGTAATCATACAACTAAAGAGTTATTTAGCCAGAGGTCCTTTATTAAATAATTCCTTAACACTTTGGCATACTACCCATCTTACCAAAAAGGAAAACCTTCCTCGAACCAAGCCAAACCTCCTTATGTGACTACTTGTAGGTTCTACTCACTCCAGCCCCAAGATTTCTTACCCTTGACGTACCGCTGATTTAGGCACTCACAAAATACTAGCCTTGTTCCACTAACCCAGTCATACCTTGACACCCTAGCATATTTGAGTTTACCTAAGTCTATGTGCCACAATTAACAAAATGGTGACACCCCACCTGTCTAGCCTAAAATGTGATGGCCACTAGACCATCAAACTTACCTATATCATAAGTGCAACACAAGCACTACTGGGTAACCTTATCTCACATTCATAAAACCTAGCCCTTGTCAGTCCCACTACCAAGATAGCCCAGACATCATCTCAAGTCAACGTCCCTCTCCCAATAAGACTCTAAGGCAACAATCTTGACTATCAATTATTAACCAAGTCAATAAACATGACTCTACTATAATGACCTATACCTTACACCAACTGCACAGGTAATAGACAACAAAAACTCATGTCATATTGTGCAATAAACCTGGACCACCCAGGATCCTTAAGACAACACCTATGGCAATCTACATGCATCCGGGGTTACTTGAAGAACCCACCCTTAGAATTTGAGCACATAGTCAAGTAAACAGTTAAGCCCTGGTTCAATCAAGGAACCAACATGTATGGATATCAAGTAAACAGATCAACCTAGTTCACACAAGGAACCTATATATATGAATATCAAGTAAATAGATCAGCCCAGTTCACACAAGAAAACAACATATATTATTATCAAGTAAACAAATCAGTCCAGCTCACAAAGGGAACTAACATAGCCCAGTTCACAAAGGAACCAACACATACAAATAATATGTAACCTGTACTAGGTGTGGTACCCGAGCCAACCATGCAATGAACCTGTACCAGGCATAGTACCCTATCTAACCATGCAATAAATCATAGAACTATACCAAGCGTGGTACCTGAGCTAACTAATGAATAACATCAACCAATCCCGTGAAGATGTACAAATACCGGTACATCCCATAATAATAGCAGATATCACAATAATCACAATCATAAAGAGAAATAAGTAGTCATACTTGTACAGTCAACAAGCCTTTTAAATAACCTCATTATATGTGATTAACACTTAGGATATCATTTAACCTATACCTTCCTTAAGAATGTATTTACAACAATAGATAACCACCAAACCCTTGGTCAACTTGAGTTATTCATTTATGTAAACAACAACCTTTCTTTGACACACCAAATCATAAGAAGATATAATTCATTGACTTCATCAATTATAACATGTCCAAAGACCAACCCCCGGCTAAATCAAGTAAGCATATCAAGCCATATTCATTGGATTCAAATGCTCATTATAGGGGTGCACATTCATCCCAATAGAATCTAAACTTTAATTCAAAAATATGATTCCATTCATTGCTCTTGTCCCTTTACTAGATGAACCAAGGCCGTGGATTCTGCTATTATCTAGCAACCCCTACATTCAAGTCATTCCTAGGTTCAAGAACCTGTCCCATTAGCCAATTACCCAGGGGTGAAAAATCATAGGGTAACACATAATTAGTAAGACTATATCATTATAACAAATAATCATTTCCCACCTAATTTACCTTTAAATCAATACTATTTCAAGGACTACCCATAATCTAGTTATCCAAGGATTAACAATCATAACTTAAACATGAACAATCAAGCACATGATCAAAAATTACTCATAACAGTAATCTCCCACCCCAAATAACAATGTTCAATACATTTTATCCATCCAAACACCGTGCCTGAAGGCCTTAACATGCAATCTCCTATTAATCTATGTTATATTCATATTTTTTGATCTAGGTCTAAACTACTCAGTACGAACTATCCTACCTGGATGCCAAACAACTATTACAGAAGTTTGAATGCAAACTTTGGTTCCGTAGAGGTGAATCCTGATGAGAAAGCAACATGAAATCTGTGGGTTTTACCTCATCCGAGTAGAAATCCTTTCCCTCCATTATTTCCCAGCTGAGAGGCAACCTAAGAGGGTTTTTGAGACACCCCTCATCCTTTTTACAACTGAAGAGGAGAAAAGAGAATATAAAATCCACATTCTGGTTACTGGTTCTATCAGCCAGCTTTAGCGGCCTGTTGACCGTGACAACAATAGTGCTATAACTGGAAAATTCCTGCTATAGTGGGATGACGTCAGCCCAAGAAAAATTTTAAATTCTGAATTTTTTTGTCGTGTCACCCTAATTTAATTCAAGAGCGTATTTCAACAGTTCCCATAACTTCTAACGAGGTGCCCTTTAATTAATGACAAATTAGGTCATTACACTTGGGCTTAGTTCTCCAAGGCCTTCTTAGAAAAGTATGTATCATGCAATATAAGAGAGTGGCTAAGAGATGACTTTTCCAGGATAGAGTAGGGTTCTCTGTCAATTACAGATTATGAGGTCCATTTCCATGAGTTGGCTAGACATGCCACTATGATTATGCCCATAGAGCACGAGCAGGTTCTTCAGTTTGTTAAGGGGTTGATTCTACCGCTTCATTTGGCTTTAGAGTATTTAGTGGCTTCAGGGGCAAGTTATCTTATAGTTTTTAACCATGCTGTCACCATTGTCGATATTCATCACAAAGCCTATGGAGGTAGTGACAAGAGGCCTTACCACCAGGGTAGATTCAACAGTTCATAGCATAAAGGCAGATGGTTCTCTGGTAGGGGTCATCCATAATATTTCCATCCTAGCCAGCCTGTTTAGATGGCACTACAAATTAGAGAGGGTTAGAGTGGTTAGGGTAACTAGAGCTTGGTTCATACTTTATGAGGTGCTTGCTCTGAGTTTACAAGTCATGGTAGTCAATCTAGTTCAACCAGGTTATCTCAGTAGGGTATATCTAGTCGAGTTTGCTATGAGTGTGGTATTCTGGGTCACTATGTTAGGGATTATCCCCCAGTTCTGCACTTTGGATGATAGGGTCAATGGAGTCAGCTGAGTCAGCAGGTACATGACCCCAGGATTCTAGTGCCACTGGTCAGGGGTGGTGTGCAGGGTAGTAGGGGTGGTCTCTGGGGTGATCAAGGTGGTCGTGGTAGTTAGAGCCACATGTATGAATTTCTGGGCCAGCTAGAGGCTGAGGCTTCAGATGATGTCATCACAGGTATGATCTCCATCTATCATCAATCAACTTCTGCACTGTTTGATCCGAGGTCTATATATTTTATGTACCTGCTTATTATGCTACTCATCTAGAGTTTACTTGTGAGTTAGTAGCTAACCTAGTAGGAGATTTTTTAGTAGTAGATCATGTATATTGGGCTTGTGTGGTGACTATTCTGATATATGACACGTGGGTAGACTTGATTGTGCTGGATATAGTTGATTTTGATATTATCTTAGGCATGGATCGATTGTCTCCTTATCATGCGGTCTTGGACTGCTTTGCCAAAACTGTTACTTTATGGTTGCCTGGCATTTATCCTATTGTATAGAAGGGTTCCGATAGCCACATGACGAGGGGAGTTATATCTTTCCTATGAGCTAAGCAGTTGTTTGGGAAGGAGTGCTTGGCTTATCTTGCTTACGTCTGTGATACTAGTGCCACCACACCTTCTATTGAATCAGTTTTAGTGGCTTGCATGTATTTAGATGTGTTCCCTATTGATCTACTAGGTTTTTCTCCTATTGTGATATCAAATTTTGTCTCCATATCGTATGGAACCATCTAAGTTGAGGAAGATTAAGAAATAGTTCCAAGTTCTTCTACGTAAGGGGTTTCTCAGGCCTAGTGTGTCTTTGTGGAGTGATTCTGTTCTATTTGTAAAGAAGAAGGATGGTTTCTTGCATATGTGCATTGACTACAGGTAGCTGAATAAGGTAACTATTAAGAACAGGTATCCTATGCCGCATATTGATAATCTGTTTGACCATCTATAGGGTGCATTGGTGTTCTCTAAGATTGATTTGAGATCGGTTTATCATCACTTGAGAATCAGGGTTGTGAACATCCCAAAGACTGTATTTAGGACTCAATAAGATCATTATGAGTTCCTAGTTATGTATAATGGGTTGACCAATGCCCCAGTAGCATTTGTGGAGTTTATAAACCATGTGTTTAGAGCCTACCTGGATTTCTTTGTTACTGTGTTCATCGATGACATTCTAGTTTATAACTTGAGGAGTAGGGAGAAGCATGAGCATCATTTGAGAGTTGTGCTTCAGACCTTGCGAGACTAGCGGTTGTATGCCAAATTCACTAAGTATGAGTTTTGGCTTGAGTCTGTGGTATTCTTGTTGCATGTGGTGTCAAAGAATAGGATTATGGTGGATTTGGCAAAGATTGCAATAGTTCGTTACTGGACTAGGCCTATTTATCCTACCAAGTTTCACATTTTCATTGGGTTGGCAGGTCACTACAAGCGGTTTGTGGAGGGGTTTTCTTTTATAGCATCTCCATTGACTAGATTGACTTAGAAAAATGTCCCTTTCCAGTGGTCTGACGAGTGTGAGGTGAGCTTTCTGAAGCTCAAGGCTTTATTGACTTTAGCTTCAATTCTTACTCATCCGGTCGAGTGCCAAGGGTTTACTATTTACTATGATGCTTCTGAAGGTTATTTTGGTTATGTATTGATGTAGCAGGACGAGTGATTGCTTATGCTTCCAGATAGCTGAAGGTTAACAAGAGGAACTATCCCACTCATTACTTGGAGTTAGCACCAATAGTTTTCTTTGAATATTTGGAGGCACTATCTGTATGGCATGCATTATGAGATCTTTACTAACCATCATAGTCTTCAATACATCATCAACCAGAAGAATTTAAATTTGAGGCAATGCAGGTGGTTAGAGTTATTAAAGGACTAGGATATCTCTATTCTCTATCACCTGGGCAAGGCAAACGTGGTAGCATATACCTTGAGCAAAAAAGTAGTGAGTATGGGTAGTTTGGTGTTATTGGTCATGGAGGAGCAACCTTTAGCTTCGGACATCCAACCCTTAGCTAACAGGTTAGTTTGACTTGACATTTCTGAGCTAGGTAGCATTCTTGCTTGTGTTGAGGCTAAGTCTTTATTGTTAGAGCAGATTCGGGAACAACAGTTTGATGATGCGAGATTGAGGATTATTCGTGATATGGTGTTGAGCAGCGAGGATAGGAAGGAAACCTTAGATATAGAGGGTATTATGAGAATTGAGGGTCGTACCTCTGTTCCTAAAGTTGGTGATTTAGTGAAATTGATCTTAGAGAAGGCTCATTGTTCTAGGTATTCCATTCATTTTAGGGAAGCTAAGATGTATCGTGACTTGAGGCAGCACTACTAGTGGTATGGGGTGAAGTGGGATATCTCAGATTTTTTTTCTAGGTGCTTGAACTATCAGCAGGTGATGTACGAGCACCAAAGACTAGGTGGTTTAACTCCCAGGCTATCTATTCCTGTGTGGAAATAGGAGCAAATAGCTATGGACTTTGTGGTATCCTTTCCATGTACTTTGTGGATATTTGATGCTATTTGGGTTATCATAGATAAGTTGACAAAGTCTATGCAATTTCTGCCGGTTTAAACTTCTTACAGTTCCGAAAGGTTGGCTCAGATCTACATTCGTGAGATTATCTGCTTGCATGGGATGCCTGTTTCGATCATTTCTGACTGTGGTACTTAGTTTACTTCATGTTTCTTGAGGTCTATTTAGAGAGAGTTGGATACCCAAGTTGAGCTTAACACTGCTTTTCACCCACAGACTAATGGTCAGTTGAAACATACTATTCAGGTTCTGGAGGATATATTGTGTTATTGATTTTGGAGGTTAGTGGGACCAGTTCTTAGCCTTAATAGAGATTGCATATAATAATAACTACCACTCCAGTATACAAATGGCTCTATTTGAGGCATTGTATAGTAGGCGGTGCAGGTCTCTTGTGGGTTAGTTTGATGCTTTTGAGGTTAGGCCATGGGGTACTGACTTGTTGTGTGATTCTATGATCGAGTTCAGGTTATTCGAGAGAGACTTCATACTGACCAGAGCAGGTACAAGAGCTATGCTGACTGGAGGGTTCGAGCGTTAGAGTTTATGGTTGGTGACTGAGTGTTCTTTGTGTTTTGCCCATGAAGGGCGTGATGAGGTTTGGGCAGAAGGGCCATTTGAGATCCTTCGTCGCATTGGGGAGGTAGCATATAAGTAAGACTTGCCTCTGCTCTTTCAGGTGTTCACCCTATTTTTCATATTTCTATGTTGAGGTGGTATGTTCTAGATGAGTCTCACGTGCTTCAGTGGAATACAGTTCAGTTGGATAAGTCTCTAGGTTTTGAAGAGGTGACTATTGCTATTTTGGACATGCAGGTTAGACAGTTGCGGTCCAAGGAGATTTTGTCAATTAAGGTTCAGTGGGGCATCGTCCTATCGAGGAGGCTACTTTGGAGACTGAGCTTGACATGAGGACCCATTATCCTCACCTTTTTGAGCCTTCAGTTACCTTTCTTTCTTTAACTTTTGAGGAAGAAAGTTCTTATAGTAGTGGATGTTGTAATGACCTTTATGGTCATTTCCTTAATTTTTTGTATTTTTACTATTTTGACCCTTTTCGTAGCTTCTACATAGTTTTAATGACTTGCTGGAATGTGTGGCATAACTTCCCAAGGCATTTGATCAAGTTTTAGAAAAGTTTTCCTATTTCGAAACTCTTAAAGTTGAAAGGTTTGACCTTGGCCAACTTTCAGAGTAAAATGACTCAAATGAAAATTTTGTCAGTGTTATTAGCTCTGGCGCGTGGACTTTGGGCTAGTGGGACCTTTGGTTCGGGTCCCAAGGCTTCCATACTCGTTTTGGGCACTTGGTGAATTTTATTTAAAATTGGCAAAGTGTTGACTTTGGTCAACATTTCATCAAGACGACCTCCATCAGTCATTTTGATGATTCCATTGAGTCCAAAATACCATTTTTAGTTGGGTAGCATATTTAGTTTGAGTTCATGGTGTTCTAAAGGAATCTCAAGGATTCGATTAGAGACTTTGATAATGTTGGAATATGCTGGTGCAGCTAGTGCTGGTGTAGCCGCCCTTGCGGTGCTTGGCTCGCACCAGTGGAGCCGTATCTGCGGACAGGCAATCGCAGCTCCGAAGGAGGCTGACGTCAGCAGCCTCTACTTCTGTGAGCTTTCCCCGCTGCTGCAGGATCGCGCTTGTTGTCTTGTGGCCACTCTAGCAGAGCTAGAGGCTTTCGTTGACCTCCGCTCCTGCGCCCTTTTTTGTCGTGGCATCGCCTCTCCTGTGCCTCTTTTTCTACCGGTGCGACGAATGCTGTACATTTAAATGCACTCTCTTCTTCTTTATTTTTCTAAGTATTAGAACACGCCTTTTCCTCAATTGTTGAGCTCGGCCAAGCGAATATTTCTTCATTCCCAGCCGATTTCTTGAGCAATTGAGGTAATTCTCTTCCCCTTTACGTTCTATTGCGCATCTAATCTTTAATTCCATCCTTTATTCTTCATTTGGGTCTCATTTGCATGATTTTCCTCATCACTTAAAAGTGACATTTTTGGACAATTTGAGGTCCAAATCTAGTTCTATTTTTGCCTTACTTTGGGGCATGCATTCCTTACCTTGTGGGGAGCATAATTGCAAAGTTAGTTTCTATTTTTCATTAAGAGCCCGGGGGTTGATTTTTGTCCTGATTTTCAGCCCAAAATTTCTTATATCAATATGGATGTCATTATTATCATCTTAACACCTAGGATATGTTTATGATAGCGTGGCAGTAATTCGAGGCTATTCAAAAGGGAAAGGCACACAAGTGATGGTTCGGGCTTGCAGTTCAGCCCTGAGATAGGTTACAGTTTACCTCTTTTAGACTTGGCTCAGTTAAATGTTATATTTTATAAGTTGCATGAATGTTAGGGAAGGTTTTAGATTAGAATTAGGCTTTAATCCTGCTTTTGCATATTTGGCCATTACCGGGACCATAGAATAGAATTATCCTATTTGTCCTTAGTTAGGATATTGTAGACTTGTTATGTTTAGACTAGAACCCTGAGTATTGGGTTGAGGAGGATTTCGTAGCATAGAAGGCGTTTTATGGTTATTTTTTACTTTATAGTTTCGTGTTTCTGTGTTTATTGCTGTTACTGTGTAACTGTGGGCCTGAGGCCATGGCTTTGGATTTGATGGAGTTCCAGGTTAGTTATCTTGTTTGGAGGGTGCTTTTGCCCTGTTATATATATATATATATATATACACGCATATGCTCATACATGCATTTACATGGCTAGTGATATGTTTGGAAGAAAATAGGAGATTATCAATTTAAGAATGGGATTTTCTTTTTTACTATGATTTTCAGATTCTAGAAAATTACTTCATGGTTTTATCACTATTTTGAAAGGAAAAAGGGGTTGTACCACTTTATACTCGATTTGAGGGGTATTTCTGGACCATTTCTCCATTTACTTTCTATTGATAAGCCTATGGGAGGCCCGAGGAGCACATATCTGAGTTTTACTTTTATTACATATGTTGATGAGCTCTGGGGTGACCTATAAGATAATTTCGGGAGCCTACGAGGCAGCCCACAAATCACATTTCGGGATTTTTACTTTCTTGCATTGGTCACATTCTGCACCATATTATTCCATGATGCATTGCACTCTCTTTTATGTACTTTTGAATGGTTTGTCGCTTGTATTATTATTATTATCTTCATCTTTTAGGTCATATTATACTTGCTTATAGTTACCTGCGATGACTAGATTTAGGTGGATCCCGATAGCTAATTTACTTTCCTGTCTCTTGTATTATATATTCTCTTCTGAGCTCGATCGGCCTATGATGCCTACTGAGTACCTTGTGTTTTGGTACTCATACTATATTTCTGCATCTTTTTCTGATGCAACACCTAATATGAGCCACCTTCGTTGACCATCCATTCCTTCGAGGCTAGCTTCTGTTTGGATCGTGGTAAGCTCCCAGCGTCTGGAGATTTACTCCTTTCCCTCTATTCATACTGTCTGTATTTTGTATTTTTTGTAGATAGTAGTACTATAATGCTATTTCTGTACTTAGATTCTCTTGTATCAATGACACCAGTTCCGGGGTTTGTGTTCCTTGTAAATATTTGTCTTCCTTGGTCTCTTTAGGGCCCTTGTATATTTTATACTGTTTGGTATATATCTATGCTGGTGGCCCTCATCTTACTATCACTTTGCTTTCATTTTATCTGTTTTAATATTTAATTATAGTATCATTCTCTTGGGTTTGGCTTGTCTACTAGTAGGTTTTAGTAGACGTCATCATGACCCAATTTTGGGTCGTGACAAGAACCTTAAGCCAATCTTATAAGGTCTAACACAATTTCACATAAGTTACCAAGTAGTAACACAATAGTCAAGAATACATGTTTAGACGTTTGATTTTGTCGCAATTCTATTTCATCTCTCATATTTATTCCAGCTTCCACTACCACAATGAATATATATTTATGCCTCATATATCACATGGCTTAAATCCAATCACATTCACTTCAAGTTACACATAAGTAAACATGTTTATTTGCAAAGATTATAGTCTTATCAACTTATTCTAACTAAATTCCATCCAGATTTCGTGCCTGAAGGCCTAATCATACTTTCTCCCGCCAATTCTACATAATGTAGACATTTAGCTAATATGAATCTACTACTCATAAACCATAACCTATCTCAACCGAGGATCTTGGAACAAGTAAGCCACACCACAAATTCTCCTTTTCTTCCTTCATGCCTCAGAATATACAGTCATCTAATAAACAAGCAATCAATTACTCTTCAAATAAACACGTTGAGAATACAAACTCACTAATTTTACCCTTATTCACGGTCTATATCATTACCCAAGGGTAAATTAACCATTAACTAATTCTACCATACTCACATTATCTCCATTAATGTAGTTTTAGTGCTAAAGGTCCCATCTTTATTGAACTCAAGGTTTCCAATCACCAAAATTCATGTTTAAGAATAACAAATTCAAGCTAGGAATGGTTAGTTTACAATATAGAAGCAATTTAGGTGATATTACCCCAACCCATAGGTTTTTCCCACAATCTCATGAACCTAGAGTTCTAACCCATAATTCCACCATTAAAGATCATTCTAATGATTCTAAGGTGCTATTAGATTAATAGAAAAAGAAGTTGACGGAACAACTTACCACAACAAAGAATTTTTATCCTAGCCATGGGAAAATTGCCCCTCTAAGATTTGAGAATGAGGTTTCGAAGTTATGGGACATAAACCACTGAAAAACACACTTAACAGGTATATGCCTTGCGTCACTCATCATGATGAGCCATTTTCTCGTCATTACGACCCGCTCCGAATGACATCTGCTTGTTGTGATAATCCCCGCTTTGCAACATAAATACTCTTCAGTAAAATGGCCATATCTTTTTACAATAAAAATGAAATAGCAAATGTTTGGTGGATTTGAAGAGAAGACTCAAAGACCTTTAATTTGGTAGGTCTTGGGCCTTGTAAATCTCCATATTTTAGGAGAGGTTCTCGTTTGAAATTGATCCTAGTAAAAGCTTATATCAAAACTTAATCGATAGAATGTTTTCAACTCAACTTTATGCTAGGGCTGTTGTACAACCTTAATTCATATCTAATGCACTCCCACACTTAGTAAATGACCCTAACACTTATAGAAATTAAGATCTTATGCCTTTACCACTGATGTTTTCAGTAATGATGGAATATGTCATTACATTATATACTAATTTACTATTCATTCATCCCCGAATGGACATTGGTTGAACAAGAGAGATACAAGGTCGGAATTAAAAGCACATTACTCTCAAATTTCACTTAGATTGTACCTGGCTTAAATTAAGGGAATTTGCCCCATTGTTTGTCATGACGAGCCGAGTCTCATTATGATGAGTTGTTATGATGAGGATTGGATCACTAGGGTGACTCATCATGACGAGGTGCCCTCTCATCACGATGAACTACAAATTCTAGAATGTTGGAAACTCGTCCGAAACCCCTCTTTTCACAACACACTTTATTTTCTAGATATCACCGGATTAACCCTGACGGGATACTACCATAACCAAAGTTCTATGAACCTGATTTCTATCCTGGAACTTCCTACGGGACCCTACACCCCTTGACTGTCCATAAATGGATCCCACACTATCATACAATGAACCATGAGATCCCAACCGTCTCTAAGGCATAGGACACAAGATTTTTGTCGAAGCTCACCCTAGCCTGAGATTTTATCAACTATCATCCTAGGGGATTTTCTAGTCGAGTGCTTATGCCCTTACTTTAGTATAATGAATACAACACCACCAAACACTACACCACGATCCATAATTCAACACTAAACCACACAACACCAGATTTTCAACCAAAACCATACTACCCCGAGGTCTGTCACTCTTATACTAGGAAAACATCTAGTAGGGTACTTACACCTACAAACATATAACTATGAGTTGTATTAACATATAAACTCTCCACCACAACTCACATTAGTCTATTCAAGTTGATATCACATCAATTTAGTTACATATATCACTGAACACGTACCTTCTTTATTATGTTAAAACCAATCAAATCCATAATCTTAAGGACATGAAGTCATCAAGTGGACATAATAAGTCATTAGTCTTGATCTAACCATGCTAGAACTCACCATAGCCACTCGCCAACCTTTCTTAACTCCAACTGGGTGAATCAACCACTAGATTCCTCTTCTACGCCCAATTTATATATAAATATATATATATATATATATATATATATATATATATGTAATCGATCCATAACAACCAGGTCTATTCAATGACCAATTAGTAGCTGCAACGCTTCCACTCATTCACTCAGGCCACAGAACATAGTTTTCCACAATTAACATACCTTTCAAGAGTACACATAAATTGGTTAATTATAGTTGTAAGTTTTTTAACAAATCATGTTATTATGCTAGGTTGTAGTTACATCGTAGGTGAACCTCTAACATAATCTAATTTTAGGTTTTTCTATATTAAGGATGCATAACAGTTTACCAAGCCTGCTTACTCAAATATATAGACATCAATCTCATGCTAACTCAAGTATTATCCAACCATAGCAACACTCTCAGTCATAACACTTATCAACACAAACATCAACAGATACAACAAGGCAACCATTCAACCAAATCAATAATCCAATCAACCATATAGAGTTTACAATGAGAGCACATAAATCATACCCAGTATCACCATATCCTCTACTCTGAAATCACATCCATAATCATTACAATGGCAAGTAATTCAATAAGGTTAAAAGTGCAACAACCACAACAACAATGTCATAAACACCCATGTAAGCGATAATAGTATAACTTACCATACAAACAACCACGAAAACAACAATCATAGAATAAAGGTAACTTATTTATCTCATTATCTCATAATCTTAAAACAAAAGGAAATATTCAATTGAAATTTCAAGCAACACTTATTATGGACACTTCACAGAAATCAATATTCAAAATTTATCACAAATCTCATAGTCAGATACCATTTAGAATCGGCTAGATACCAATTTGGTTTGTCTAGATACCAATTAGAATTGATGAGATACCAATTTAACACATCCAAATACCAATTATCTATGTTGAGATACCAATTAGAATTAGCTAGATACCAATTGAACTCAACTCAGGGAGACAACAGACTAGGACAACTCGATAGAGAAGAAGAAAGTGAAAAACAACTCCTAAATGCCTCATAGATTCCCAAAGATTTAATGTGGATGTCAACACATCAATCTACAGGACTCTACTTGATATTTCTCTTGTACTTGTGAGACTAGTAATATGTGCTCTAATAACAACTATCACGACCCAACTAGAAAGGGTCGTGCGGGTACTACTCTAATATATCTAGATAGGAGAACCCTGTACTACCCAACCATAAACATACGAAAGTCAATAAAATAAATTTTATTAAACCATTGGATTACTAACAAAATCTTACAAAATTTTTTACAATATAATAAAGGAACAACATCTTCCCAAGGACCTAGTTTAAACATATAGAAATGCTTCTAATATAATGAAGGACAAACAAAAGATGCAACTTCCATAATAGAAATAGAATGAGCAGAAGCTATTGATGAATACTCACCGCTTCACATAAGAACTTCAACTGGTCCTTCAACATGACTACCCCCAAAAAAGTATGTAGTAAGAGTAGAATCTGTACAACCATATGTACTGATAGGTATCATCGGCCGACCAAAATTAGATCATGAAATACCACATAAAGTCAACAAGATAAATATGATAACTAACAATTAAATTCACACCACTTTCACCCTCTTTCCGCTAAGTTCCTACCTCGTTCATTACTCCACTTTAATTTTCAATAGTTGTATTAACTTCTAAGTTCTGATCAACCTTAGCAGTTATTTCCAACCCTCTTAACATAGTTACAAGGAAAAATTTCACCTATTTTAGACTTTCCATTTAGGACATCAATAGTTATCCACGTATGCATATCATGTATAGCCACCAAAGGTCTAACAGTAACCCATAGACACTGAATATCATAGTCAAGTACATAGTAGCCACCAATAGTCATCAAATAAACCAACCAAGACAAATCAAACCTCTATATGCATTAAATCACACAAAATACTCAAATCATATGCAATCAACAAACACTGTGGATCTCATGCCCACTCAATCTCTCAGACCTATGGTCTCTGTACCTCACCCTTCTCAAGGATCAGATCAAAGTTCACCTAGCTCACTCATGCATAGATCAGGTAACCTCAGTCTCATCTTCGTTGATAATACTACCTCATCATATTTGATTCTTTACTATTGCATTGTTTCACAATCAGATATAATGAGGTAGTATTATCAATAAAGATGAAAATGAGGTTACCTGAGCTATGCATGAGTAAGATAGGTGAGCCTTGATCTGATCCTTGAGAGGGGTGAGATATAGAGACCATAGGTCTGAGAGATTGAGTGGGCATGAAATCCATAATGTTTGTTGATTGCATCTGATTTGAGTATTTCATGTGATTTGATGCATATTGGTATCTGATTTGTCTTGGTTGGTTTATTTGATGACTATTGGTGGCTACTATGTACTTGACTGTGATATTCAGTATCTATGGGTTACTGTTAGACCTTTGGTGGCTATACATGATATGCATACGTGGATAACTATTGATGTCCTAAATGGCAAGTCTAAAATAGGTGAAATTTTTCCTTGTAACTATGTTAAGAGGGTTGGAAATAACTGCTAAAGTTGATCAGAACTTAGAAGTTAATACAACTATTGAAAATTAAAGTGGAGTAATGAACGAGGTAGGAACTTAGCGGAAAGAGGGTGAAGGTTGTGTGAATTTAATTATTAGTTGTCATGTTTATCTTGTTGACTTTATGTGGTGTTGCATGATCTAATACTAGTTGGTCAGTTATACCTATTAGTATATATGGTTATACTGATTCTACTCTTACTACATCCTTTTTGGGGTGTAGTCATATTGCAGTACCAGTTGAAGTTCTTATGTGAAGCAGCGAGTATTCATCAACAACTTCTGCTAATCCTATTCCTATGGTGGGAGCTATGTCTTTTATTTGTCCTTCATTGTATTAGAATGTCTTGTACATATCTAGACTAGGTCCTTGGGAAGATGTTGTTCTTTTATTATATTGTAAAACTTTTTGTAAGATTTTGTTAGTATTCCAGTGGTTTAATAAAATTTGTTTTATGGTTGGGTGATACATGATTCTCATAACTAGATAGATTAGAACTAGGTGCCCCCATGACCATTCTAGTTTGGTCATGATAGATATTTGGAAATTAAGGTCCTTATAGTGAGAGTAAACTGATTCTAGCATAAATTTACCAAATTATTGATTATTTTCTCGTCTAAAACTGCATATCAACATAGAAATTGGGATTTTTTTGAGCCTAGAGTTAAGAAACCATATTTTAATTATTTAAAGGTTGATTTTAACTTTATTTTCAATAAAATTTTATATTTTAACTCCTTAAGTTATGGGTAACGTGATTTTTAAATAAAATTTCAGTTTAACCCTTGTGGGCTCGAGGTTGACTTTTGGGTTGACTTGTTAGACCCCGAATAGAAGTATAGCAATATGGGTATCGATGGACTCGTATTTATATATAGAACTTGTTCTTGATAGATTTGAGATGAATTAGGACTATTTTGGTAGAGAAGTCATGGCGTGGTTATTTGGCTTAGAGGTAAGTTATGACTTAACTTTCTTCAGATTTTACGTGGATGTGAACTTATCGTGTAAAGTAAGCTATGGGTTGGGTGAAATTATGGATTTGAGTACTAAATGAGATGGATTATCATTGTGATTTCCAATTGGGGGTTATACTATGTTGAGTGACAAGGAACTTAGATTCGTGGTTTGATTATTGAGGCTCGTAGCCTGTGTTCATGGATTTTCTATGATTCTGAGACTTTTGGACATATCTATTATACTTGGCTTACTTTTACTTTTGTGTTCATGTATATTCATTCATCTCATGGTACATGAAAATAATTAATTGAGAAATAAATTAAAGGAAATGATTTAAAAAAAATAAATTTTGGTCCCAGTTCGAGTGTGGGTAATTGATACTGATTACTTAGTCTCGGTTCGAGTTCAAGTTATTGAAATTGATTTTAGTACAAGTTTGAGTCCAAACACGATATTTAGAAGTTCTATTCGAGTCCAGGCATGATATATGGATCTCGAGAATCTTCCATGGGTCCCACCTTTGTAGCAAACCGCTCGAGAGAGTGTATATCGGTAGACATTGACCATTTCATTTTATCCCATATCATTGCATTGCATTATATTTTGAATTGTTGTTGTGATTGAGATAAATTGTACTATTTATTTGTCACACCCTGAGGCTACCCCCTAGATGCAATATGGTTCTTAGGGTCACAAGTGATCCCAAACTAACTGATGGTTTAGCATGTACTAAGCATTTCTGAATAAAATACCAACTGTGCGAAAACTAAACTGGTTTAATGAAATAATCTTAGAAAGATAATCCAATAATCTCTGAAGTATAAATATATGTAAAGGTCTGAAATAAATACTGACTGCAAAAGCTGAAACTAATACTATGTCTGAAAGCCTCTATCTGAAAAGAGTTGCTGGGATAAGCCCCCAGCTAACTCCAAAAGTCTGAAAACTGTAAATGAGTGCAAAATAATTAAACATAAGTGTCATCCCCGAACTATGAGGACTCACCAGTGAGCTACTGAATAGGAACTGGAGAATCACACTAAACGCAGTTTGGATGCTGAGCGCCTGAACCTACATCATAATAGGATATAACATAAAAGTATGCGTCGGTACTTTGAATGTACCGAGCATGGGGGATATGCACTAATCTATATGTGCGCATATATACTAAATTATGATATAATGATTTAAACATAAAGAGTAAGCTGAGATATGAGACTGAAAGGTAACTGATGCAATGACCAAGTATTTAACAAATACTGCAAAATACTGAACTGAACTGAATAACTGACTACTGAATACAAGGTCATTGCAAGTACTAAATCTAAACTATGGGAGATACTGTTAACCGACATACCCCAAGCTGAGCTAACTATGAGTCTGACCTATAACCCTTGCTGGAAGGGTGTTCATACCTTGCCAAGGGTACAAACATAAACTGGCATGGATCCACTAATCTGATATCCAACAAGGGACTAGGGTGTCAAGCCTGATCTGATGGGTGACCCTTTTAGAACCTACAGTGGCTCCGTAGTTCTGGGGCTTAGGGACTTTTACTAAAGGTCTCAGCCTAAACTGATGGGTGAGCCTTCATCCCTTTATCCACTCGGTGCAAAGTCTACTCCCAACTGAATATGTAATAAATAAATACAACTGATATACTAGATAACTCAAATACTGATTATTCTGAGAATGCATAATAATACTGAAAACTGATAGCATTCTAATCATAAAGTATGACTGACTGAGATATCTGACTTGCATGCATGAATTTAAAGTACTGAAATTAACAACATACTAGGTTTGTAGAATTATGAGTATATAATTATCCTAGATTCTCTAGAAAACATGTGATAGATTCCATACACAATAATGGAAAGTGGGATACAACAGGTTCATAGAATTTAGGAACCCTAAGTTTGAAGAATTAACTGAAACTGAAGATACTGAATTTCTTAGGGACCCAATGGGTAAAAGGATACCCATTTATGAAATCCCACATACCTAGAGGTAAAGTTCACGGAAGAATCCTTGGATTTGGGGCCTGAACTTAGGAGAATCTTCTGCTTGTTCTTGAGAAGAAGGAACACTCTTTTTCTCCTTTTTCCCTAAATGTCGACTTAATCTGAGGGAATGAGGGGGTTTGGGTATTTCTAGGCTCAAAATCCAACTTAGGCTAGTCAAAACATCGTAGCTTAGCCTTTAAAAGGGAGAGAAAAAGTCTAGAATATCTCTGGAATTAAATTAGAAGTTCCACGGGTGGGAACCACGATCTATGGAGGCTTCCACGACCTATGGAACCCTGTCGTGGTTCCTAGCCCTTTTGTCAGGCTGTGGGTCTGATAACCATGGAAGAGGTTCACGACTCGTGGAACCATCCACGGCTCGTGGAACTTATCTGTTGTTCCTGAGGGATTGATGAACCTCAGGCCTGATTTTCATGATAGCAATTCACGGTCTGTAGATCATTCCACAGTCTATGGAAATTGGTCATGATTTTAGACACAGAGGGGGGGGGGTATGCACGTCTAATTCAATGGAGGCCTTCCATGACTCATGGACCTTTCCATGGTCCATGAAAATCATCTGTGGTTTCTATTCTGACTATGACAGTTTCATTTTCTTATTATTCTGAGCTGGTTCTAGGCTTGGAATTTCTGGGATCTTACAATATCTCCCTCCTAGGATCATTCATCCTTTAATAAAGGCTAAACGAGCTGAGTTTAAGGGGAAAGAGTTGCACTCTTTACCAACTGAGTTCTAAAAGCTGATTTCCAACTAAATATAGTTCTAAGGACATGAAAGCAGGATGAAATGCAAGAATAACTGAAGAAACATGATACTGAGACTGAAGCAAACATGAGTAAGATGAGAAACTGGAGAGGAACTATTAACTCAAGTTGAAGCCGAGTCAGAAGGAAAGAGGTGAGGGTACTTGGTCATCATAGCTTCTTCTGTTTCCCTCGTAGCTTCCTTAACTAGCTGATTTCTCCAAAGTACTTTCACTGAAGCGACCTCCTTATTTCTCAACCTACGGACCTGACGGTCAAGAATATCAAATGGAACCTCTTCATAGGTGATACTATCCTTCACACTCAGACTCTCTAATGGAACAATTGATGCTTAATCACCAACACACTTTTTTAACAATGAAACATGGAAGACTGGATGAACCGTTGCTAGTTCGGTTGGAAATTCTAACTCGTAAGACACATTACCAACCCTTTTGAAAATTCTGTAAGGACCTACATACCTGGGACTGAGCTTCCCTTTCTTGCCAAATCTCATCACACACTTCACAGGTGATATTTTCAGAAAAACCCAATCATCAATCTAAAACTCCAAGTCTCTCTTACTCACATCTATATAGGACTTTTGACGACTCTGACTGTTCTTCAACCTTTTACTAATGAGATAAACTTTCTTCATAGCCTTATGAACTGAATTTGACCCAATCAAGGTTGCTTTACTTACTTCAAACCAGCCAACATATGATCTATACCTATGCCCATAAGGTGCCTTATACGGGGCCATATGAATACTAGAATGGAAGCTGGTATTATAGGCAAACTCTATGAGGGGTAAGTGATCTGTAACAACCGGGTCCATCATTATGGATAGTCCAATCGTGCCAAGTTTTGGAGTTAGAAAACTCCAGGTTTGGGAGTTTGAAATTATGGGCTAGGCTAGCCTCGGCCAGATTTAGAGCGAGGTATAATCTAGGGAAATCTGGATAAGTATTAGGTTAGATGCCTTGATTTGAGCTAGTGTTCCATGTAGCCAACACATAAAGGAGTCCGAGGGACTCTTTAGAATCAAATTCGGGTAAATAGATCTTCTAGAATCAAGATTAATGTGAAAGGGTTGTTTTAGATCATCGAGGGAAGCAAGTGTGTTGTAAAATGGATTTTTTTTAGAGAATTCCAGACATTCTATCGATAATGAGCACTAAGGCTCCGCTGTGGTGACCTCCTCTATAGCGGAAGAAAAGACCGCTATAGTGGAAGTCAAGGCGATCAATCTCTGCCATAGCGGTTGACTCCACTATGGTGGTACCACTATAGCAGAAGCCGACCGCTATAGCAGAGCCCGATGAGATTTAATGCAGAAACTTTCCCAAAATAGTTCAGTTTTCTACAATTCATTTGGGAGAAGAACTAGGGCGATTTTAGGCATTTTTCCTCCGCTCTTCATTGTTTTTCTTCCCTAAGGTAAGGTTTCTAGTCCCCAAACTCCATAGTACATTTCTTATGCTGTAGAATTGCTAGGGGTGGACTTAAGGAGAGGTTTGGAATGACTTAGGGATGGTAGAATCTGGGAAAAAAGAGGGATTCTATGTGTAAAAGTTCTTGGGTGGTTCTAAATTTACCATTTTATGATCATGTGACCTTAATTTCCTAATTTTATGGGTGAAAATGATAGAAATAGGTGAATTAATGGTGAGAAAGCCCGGGGAAAGGGTGGAATGATAATGGGTGGCCTGGGGTTTAGGATTCTTGAGTAATCTGGGTAAAATTATAGGCCACGAGGATTAATTCTTGGTTATTGTGTGTTGTTTTATACCAAGAACTGGCAAGAACTTCGGAGAATGGGAAAGATCCGATTGAGTAGAGCTTGGATCATTTTGAGGTAGGTGATGGCTTGATTTGTTCATGTATTGTGTGTTTGAGTACTTTTATCTAAGTGATTGTATGAGATGCATTACTTAGGAGATGAATTGGAATGTCTTATAGTCCTGTTTGATCAGTCTGGTTATTGAACTGTGCATTTTTGCTTATTGATTTAAAAGTTAATTGTTTATTATTGTGACTGTGGATTATTGATATTCGATTGACTCAGGTACCACGCCTGGTATGAGAAATTACTAATGGTTGACTCGGGTATCACGCCTGGTACGGGTTTACTTTACTGCATCATTGCATGGATATTTGTTACATTATGTTGATTGATATTGGTTCTATGAGCAGACCGGGATGTATTATTGTGATGTGACTTTTAATTATGATCTTTGTGAGGCCAGGTTATTGTTGTATCTGATTTAGAGTTGGTCTTGGTGTAGACAAGGTCACTTGTGAACACTTAGGTGTTGGTTAGAGGGGATCCCAGGGTAGGTCCGAGCTATATAGATATGAGGGTGTGACTTGTATTGAATTTCGTATTGGAAATGAATGGCATGTAGAGACAATTTAGGATGAGATTTGTAGTTAGAGGTGTTTGGTAATTGGATTACGTGTTTCCTATACTATTACTTGATTCTTGTACTGTTCATACATTGTTATTGGAACTGGCTGATGATCCTACCAGTACACGGTGGTTGTGTACTGATACTGCACTTGCTTGTTTTTTTGTAAGTACAGGAAATCTTATGGTGGTTGACACATAACCTCACTTGTAGGCGTGACTGTTCCAGATATCAAGGGTGAGCTATTCGATCAAGCTGCCTCGGTGTCTATCTTTTGAGTTACAGCCTAATTGTTTCGGGCTTAGTCTATTTCTTATTGTTTTAAGTTTTATGGTTGTATCTCCGTACTCTATTATTGGTAGCATTTGGTACGATGACTTTCAGGTTGTAGGGGAATTTCCGCAGGATTATTTAATTATATGGTTCCTTGCGTATTTGAATTGCTTATTTATTTTTTGTTTGCTGGTTTTAGGCTGTTAGTCTAGGCTAAGAGTTGGACTCTATTGGTTTGCTCATCCGGAGGTTGGGTGGGTGCCACTCACGATGGTCTGGGTCATGACAAAGGTGGTATCAGAGCCCTAGGTTTGTTGATCTCGTCATAACAAACAAGTCTAGTAGAGTCTTGCGGAACGGTGCGGAGACGTCAGTACTTTTCTTCGAGAGGCTATGGGGATTTAGAAAAAACTATCTCTTCCTTCCTTTCTTCGTGCTATAACTTGATTCTAATTGGTATCTGGTGATACAAATTGGTATCTAACCTCATTTACTCTTCTATCTGCAGATGGTTAATACAAGGAACAATGGAGTGAGACCAGCGGTCCCAGCAGCGGGCCCGACAGCTCATGGCAGAGGTAAGAGAAGGGGCAGAGGACGAGGGAGAAACACACCCACCAGGGGTGGGGCTCAAGATGCTGCAGGAGAGTGAGAGGCAATCCCTCCCCCACCTCAGGATCAGGTTGTTGAGGATGTGGAAGTTATGGTAAAGGATTAACGGGCACATGCGGAGGTGGAGGCGGCACCAGTTGGGGGTGCAAGCCTTCCTACTATGACACCAGAAGCCTTTCAGCAGGCTTGGAATATTTTGAGTGGGTTGGTTGGTGCTGGAGCCATACCCACGACATTTGCAAATCAGGCTTGGGATACTCAGCCAGCAGTTACTACGGCTCCTAGGATGGATACAGCTTCAGGCACAAATGATTTCTTCAGGCTAATGCTAGGCCCGGTGATAACCAGAAACGAACATGAGATGCTGACAAAGTTTCTCAAGCTGAAGCCTCCAACATTTCAGGGTACCAATAGAAAGGATGCTTCTGAGTTCATCTTAGATTGCTATGCGAGGTTGCACAAGTTGAGTATCGTACGTAAGCATGGGGTTGAGTTCATCACATTTCAGCTGCAGGGTGACGCTAAGCAATGGTGGAGGTCTCAGGTAGAGTGTAGACCATCTATATTGTCTGCTTTGACTTGGGACGAGTTTTATGCTCTCTTCCTAGAGAAGTACGTATCTCGTAACTTGAGAGATAGGAAGAAGGATGAGTTTTTGCATTTGGAATAGGGAAGCATGTCAGTTTCGTCTTATGAGGCTAAGTTCCATACTTTGTCGCATTATGCTACTCAGTTGGTGGGTTCAGAAGAGGAGAGGGTTCGGTTGTTTGTGAAGGGTCTGAACACTGATTTACAG
This sequence comes from Jaltomata sinuosa, assembly GCA_003996215.1. Lineage (NCBI taxonomy): Eukaryota > Viridiplantae > Streptophyta > Magnoliopsida > Solanales > Solanaceae > Jaltomata > Jaltomata sinuosa. Next base: position 91,113 of record QJPP01007648.1, on the reverse strand, counting down.
GTATTGTCTGTTCACATGACTTCTTCAAGAAAGGGCTTCAATGTAGTGACAGACTATGTTAAAAAGTTAGAAAGGGTCAAGCAAGCGGGGCAGGCTAAGGCTTTAGCCAAGAAGCCTCGGAATGAGGGAAATTTTAGTGGTTTGTATTCCAGGGGCCAGAATTAGCAGGCATACTCAGCCTGTCCTATTCAGTCAGCTCTGCCAGCTGCTATAGGTGGTCATCAGAGAGCTAATCATCAGTTTTCACCTCCTAGAGGCTAGGGAGCATCCTATACATCTGCTAGCAGACCTACACTTGACCGTATGTGCTTCCATTGTGGTGATCTGGGCCACTTTAAGGGGGAGTTCCCACTCAGGCAGACAAGTAATTAGGGTCAGCAGCAGTCTAGAGCAGTGGTCCTGGCAGGTAGAGGTGGTAATGCTAGAGGTCATCCACAGAGTGGGCGAGGTAACTTGCAGGGACGCTGGGGAGACAGAGGGAACAGCGGCGCAGGTAGGGGTGCAGCACAACCAGCTCGAGAAGTTGCCCGGATTGATGATCGGGCTCATTGCTATGCATTTCCAGGGAGGATCGAGGTGGAAGCATCAGATACGGTGATCACAGGTACCATTGTTGTCTGGGATAAAATGGCTTCGGTATTATTTGACCTAGTTTCTACATATTCTTATATGTTTGTGAGTTTTACATTGGGTCTAGACTTTATATGTGATATCCTTGATTTCCCTATCCATGTTTCTACCCCGGTTGGAGAGTCTGTGGTTGTGACTCATATTTATCGGGATTATTGTGTTGTGTTTGTGGGGTTGTATACCTGGGTAGACTTGGTAATCCTGGATATGGTTGATTTTTATATTATCTTGGGCATGACCTAGTTATCCCTTTATCATGCTGTGTTAAATTGTAACACCAAGATTGTGGCTCTAGAGATTCCAGGTAAGGATAGGCTAGAGTGGGAAGGTGTGTACAACCCTAAGCTAGTTAAGGTCATATCATTTGTTCGGGCTAGGAAGCTAGTGGGGAGAGGGTGTCTAGCCTTCTTGGATAATCTCTGGGATGATAGTGTGGAGTGCCCGTCTATTGAGTCGGTTCCAGTAGTTTTTGAGTTTCTAGAGGTGTTTCCAACAGATTTGCCTGGTATGCCTCCAGACAGAGATATAGACTTTTGTGTTGATTTGGAGCCAGGAACTCATCCCATTTCCATTCCTCCGTATCGTATAGCTCCGGCAGAGTTAAGAGAACTTAAGACTCAGCTGCAGGAACTCCTAGATAAGGGATTTATCCATCCCAGTGCTTCGCCTTGGGGTGCTCTGGTCTTATTCGTAAAGAAAAAGGATGGTAGTATGAAGATATGCATAGATTATAGGCAGTTGAACAAGGTTACCATCCAGAATAAGTATCCACTACCCCGTATTGATGATCTGTTTGACCAGCTCCAGGGTGCATCGGTGTTTTCAAAAAGTGACTTGAGGTCGGGGTATCATCAGTTAAAGATTATGCCTGAGGACATTCCTAAGACTGCTTTTCAGACCCGGTATAGCAATTACGAGTTCTTAGTGATGTCGTTTGGTCTGACCAATGCGCCGACAACATTCATGAGTTTGATGAATGGGATATTTAAGTCATATTTGGATTCCTTTGTGATTGTGTTTATCGATGATATTTTGATCTACTCCAAGAGTAGGGAGGAGCATGCTAATCATCTTCGTATTGTACTGGACATACTGAGACGTCAAAAGCTTTATGCAAAGTTCTCCAAGTGTGAATTTTGGTTAACTTTTATTGGTTCTTGGGGCATGTAGTGTCAGAAAAGGGGGTGATGGTAGACCCCCAGAAGTTTGAGGCAGTCAGGAGTTGGACCCGGCCTAGCTCTGTGACAGAGGTGAGGAGTTTTGTTGGGCTCGCAGGGTACTACCAGAGGTTTGCTAAGAATTTTGCATCTATTGCTACTCATCTGACCAGGCTGACACATAAAGATGTACCATTTATGTGGTCTGACAAGTGCAAGGAGAGCTTCCAATAGCTCAAGATACTTCTGACCACGGCTCCTATTTTGTCCTTTTCGTTTGAAGGTAAAGATTTTATTATTTACCGTGATGCTTCATATTCTGGTTTGGGTGTTGTGTTGATGCATGACAGGAATTTGATAGCCTATGCATCTAGGCAGTTGATGGTGCATGAGAGGAACTACCCGATTCACTACTTAGAGATAGCCGTGGTGGTTTTGCACTCTAGATTTGGAGACACTATCTCTATGGTGTCAAGTGTGAGGTGTTCACCGATCATCGCAGTCTGTAGCATGTGTTCACTCAGAAGGACTTGAATATGAGGCAGAGAAGGTGGATGGAATTGTTGAAGGACTATGATGTGACTATTCAATACCATCCGAGTAGGGCTAATGTGGTGGCAGACACATTGAGCCACAAGACAGTTAGCATGGGTAGTTTGGCTTGTTTGGGGGTGTCCAAATGACCACTAATAAAGGTAATTCAGGTGTTGGAGTCCAAGTTCATGCACTTGGGTATTTCAGAACAAGGTGGATTGTTGGCTAGCATTGAGGTTAAGGCCACCTTCATAGAGGAGATAAAGACCAAGCAGTTTCAGGATCCAAAACTCAGTAAGATTCGGGGTAAGGTAATATCCAGGGAGGCCAGGGACGTTACGCTAGACTCTGGTGGAGTACTAAATTTCAGGGGGAGGATTTGTGTTCCTTAGGTTGATGACATAATTTAGAATATCTTGACAGAGGCTCACGGTTCGCGGTACTCAATACATCCGGGTGTGACCAAAATATATCGAAACTTAAGGCAGTGTTACTGGTGGCCCGTGATGAAAAGGGACACAGTTGATTTTGTGTCCAAGTGTCAAAACTGCCAGCAGGTAAAGTATGAGCATCAGAGACCTGCATGTCTATTTCAGAGAATGCCCATTCCCGAGTGGAAGTGGGAGAGAATAGCCATGGATTTTGTGGTAGGTCTTCCCAAGACATTGGGGAGGTATGACTCAATTTGGGTCATTGTCAACAGGCTGACCAAGTCCACTCATTTCATTCTGATCAGGGTAGATTATAATTCGCATTAGTTAGCTAAGATCTACATGAAGGAAATTGTGAGATTGCATGGAGTACCACTGTCCATCATTTCAGACAGGGGTACACAGTTCACCTCTAAATTTTGGGGGAAGCTACATGAAGAGTTGGGTACATAACTCACCTTTAGTACAACTTTCCATCCTCAGACTGATGGTCAGTCAGAGAGGACGATCCAGGTATTGGAGGACATGCTGAGAGCATGTGTGATGGACTTCGGGGGTCATTGGGACCAGTTTCTACCATTGTGCAAATTCTTGTACAATAATAGCTACCACTCCAGTATTGACATGACACCATTTGAGGCATTGTATGGGAGGGGTTGTAGATCACCAGTTGGGTGGTTTGAGAAAGGCGATGTAAAGCCTCTGGGCGTGGACTTGGTAAGGGAAGCACAGGAAAAGGTAAGAGGCATTCAAACCAAATTGCTAGCCACCGAAAGCAGGAAGAAAGAATACGCAAATCGCAAGGTCTGAGACATGGAATTTTAGGTTAGTGAACAGGTACTGTTGAAAGTATCACCAATTAAGGGAGTTATGCGGTTCGGTAAGAAGGGAAAGCACAACCCTTGATTCATCGGTCCATTTGAGGTTCTTTAAATTGTGGGGCCAGTGGCTTACAAGTTAGCACTGCTGCCTAGTTTGTTGGGTATCCATCCGGTATTCCATGTATCCATGCTTAAATGATACCATGGGGATGGGGATTACATCATCAAGTGAGATGATGTGCTCTTCAATAAGGACCTTCATTATGAAGAGGAACCGGTTTTGATTCTTGCTCGGGATATCCGGAGGTTGAGAACAAAGGTGATTGATATGGTAAAGTTTTAGTGGAAGCATCATCCAGTTGAGGAAGCCACTTGGGAAAACGATAAGGACATACGAGACAAGTACCCTCACTTGTTTGAGGATTCAGGTACTACACTTTCCTTCCTTTATTTTTGTAATTTCAGGCTTGATCGTTCGGGGATGAACGATGGGTAAATTGGTATCTGTTGTAATGACCGGGTCCATCGTTATGGGTAGTCCAATCGTGCCAAGTTTTGGAGTTAGAAAACTCTGGGTTTGGGAGTTGAAAATTCTGGGCTAGGCTATCCTTGGCCAAATTTGGAGTGAGGTATAGTCTAGGGAAATCTGGGTAAGGATTGGGTTAGATGTCTTGATTTGAGCTAGTGTTCCATGTAGCCAAGATATAAAGGAGTTCGTGGAACTTTTCGGAATCAAATTCGGGTAAATAGATAATCTAAAATCGAGATTGATGTGAAGGGGTTATTTCAGATCATCGAGGAAAGCAAGTGTGTTGTAAAATTGGCCAATTTTGGAGAATTTTGGACATTCTGTCCGGGAAGAGCGCTAAGGCTCCACTGTGGCGACCTCCGCTATAGCAGAAGAAAAGACCGCTATAGCAGAAGTCAAGGCGGTCAATCTCTGCCATAGCGGTTGACTCCGCTATGGCGGTACCGCTATAGTGGAAGCCAACCACTATAGTGGAGCCTGATGAAATTTAATGCAGAAACTTCCCCAAAATAGTTCAGTTTTCTACAATTCATTTGGTAGAAGAACTAGGGCGATTTCAGGCGTTTTTCCTCCATTCTTCATCATTTTTCTTCCCTAAGGTAAGGTTTCTACTCCTCAAACTCCATAGTACTTTTCCTATGCGGTAAAATTACTAGGGGTGAACTTGGGGAGAGGTTTGGAATGACTTAGGGATGATAGAATCCGGGAAAAAAGGGGGATTCTATGTGTAAAAGGTCTTGGGTGTTGCTAAATTTACCGTTTTATGATCATGTGATCTTAATTTCCTAATTTTATCCGTAAAAATGATAGAACTAGGTGAATTAACGGTGGGAAAGCCCGGGAAAAGGGTGGAATGATCATTTGTGGCCTGGGGTTTAGGATTCTTGCATAATCCGGGTAAATTATAGGCCACAGGGATTAATTCTTGGTTATTGTGTGTTGTTTTAGACTAAGAACCGACAAGAACTTTGGAGAATGGGAAAACTCCAGTTGAGTAGAGCTTGGATCATTTCGAGGTAGGTGATGGCTTGATTTCTTCATGCATTGTGTGTTTGAGTGCTTTTATCTAAGTGATTGTATGAGATGTATTACTTAGGAGATGAATTGGAACATCTTATAGTCCTGTTTGATCAGTCTGGTTATTGAACTGTGCATTTTTGCTTGTTGGTTTACAAGTTAATTGTTCATTGTTGTGACTGTGGATTGTTGACATTTTGTTGGCTCAGGTACCACGCCTGGTACAGGAAATTACTAACGGTTGGCTCGGGTACCACGCTTGGTACGGGTTTACTTTACTGCATCATTATATGGATATTTGTTGCATTGTGTTGATTGATATTAGTTCCGTGAGTGGACCAGGCTGTATTATTGAGATGTGAATTTTAATTATGGTCCTTGTGAGGCCGGGTTATTATTGTATCTGATTTAGAGTTGGTCTTGGTGTAGATCGGGTCGCTTCTAAACACTTAGGTGTTTGTTAGAGGGGATTCCAGGGTGGGTCCAGGCTATATAGATATAAGGGTGTGACTTGTATTGATTTTTCGTATTGGAAGTGAATGGCATGTAGAGACAAGTTAGGATGAGATTTGTAGTTAGAGGTGTTTGGTAATTGGATTACGTGTTTCCTGTACTGTTACTTGATTCTTGTACTGTTCATACATTATTATTGGAACTGGCTGATGATCCTACCAGTATACGGTGGTTGTGTACTGATACTACACTTGGTATTTTTTTTGTGAGTACAGGAAATCTTTTGACGGTTGACGCACGACCTCACTTGTAGGCCTTACTGTTCCAGATATCAAGGGTGAGCTATTTGACCAAGCTTTCTCGGTGTCTATCTTTTGAGTTGCAACTCAATTGCTTTGGGCTTAGACTATTTCTTATTGTTTTAAGTTTTGGGTTGTATCCCCGTACTCTAGTATTAGTAGCGTTTGGTACGATGACTTTCAGGTTCTAAGGGAATTTTTGCAGGCTTATTTAATTTTATGGTTCCTTGCATATTCAAATTGCTAGTTTATTTTTTGTTTGTTGGTTTAGGATGTTAGTCTAAGCTAAGAGTTGGACTCTATTGGTTCGCTCATCGGGGGTTGGGTGAGTGCCAGTCACGATGGTCTGGGTCATGACATGATCATCCCAACTACCTTTGAAATTGATCACAAAAGCTCTCAACATATCCTCTAAGGTCTGGATGGTACGCTCTACCTGACCATCTATCTGCGGATGAAATACTATGTTGAGGTTTACCTGAGTACCAAGACCTTTCTGAAATGACCTCCAAAACTGAGATGTAAACTGAGTACCCCTATCTGAGATGATGGACAAGGGAACTCTATGAAACCTGACTATCTCATGAGTATAAACCCTGGCATAATCCTCTGCTGAATCTGTAGTCTTGATAGCTAAAAAGTGAGCTGACTTAGTCACTCTATCTACTATCACCCTGATGGAGTCATGTTGTTTGCGAGAACGAGGTAAGTTCGTAATAATATCCATGTTGATCACTTCCTACTTCTAAGTAGGAATATTGATATCTTGAGTCACACCTCCCGGTCGCTGATGTTCTACCTTCACTTGCTGACAATTGGGACACTTAGCCACAAAATCTGTGATGTCCCTCTTCATGCCATTCCACCAATAGGATGCCCATAGATCATGATACATCTTAGTAGCACCGGGATGAATAGAGTATCTAGAACTATAGGCCTCCATCAGGATCCAGTGCCTCAATTCATCCACATTAGAAACACACAAGCGACCCTGGTAACAAAGTTCACCATTTCCCTCTTGGGAGAAAAACTCTACCTTCTGTTGATGGATCACACCTTTTAGCTTAAGTAAGATGGAATCACTGTCTTGCTTCTCCTTCACCTCAACTACTAAAGAATATTATGACCCATTCTGGACTAACACACTTCCATCTACTTTGTCCATAAGGTAGGCTCTTAATCGAGCAAGCCTATGAACATCCTTGGCTAATTCTTTCTTCTCTTCCTCAACATGAGACACACTACCCATAGACAGTCTACTGAGGGCATCAACCACTACATTGGCCTTACCCGAATGGTAGAGTATATTCATGTCATAGTTCTTGAGGAACTCGAGCCACCTTCTCTGATGAAGATTCAACTCTTTCTGGGTGAACACAAACTGGAGGCTCTTATGATCTGTGAACATGTCTACATGGACGCCATATAAGTAGTGTCTCCAAATCTTTAAGGCAAAAACAATTGTTGCAAGCACAAGGTCATGAGTCGGGTAGTTCTTCTCATAAATCTTAAGCTGTATGGAGGCATAAGCGATGACCTTACCATGATGCATCAAGACACAACCCAATCCGACTCTGGATGCATCACAATACACAACAAAACCATCTAAACCCTCTGGTAGAGTCAAAACTGGAGTTGTAGTCAACCTAGTTTTCAACTCTAGGAAGTTTTTCTCACATTCATCTGACCACTGGAACTTAAACTTTTTCTGATTCAATCTGGTTAATGGGGAAGCTATGGATGAAAATCCTTCAACAAATCTCCAGTAGTAACCAGCCAAACCTAAGAAACTTCTAATGTCTACCGGAGAGGTAGGTCTAGGCCAGTTCTTCACTGCCTTCATCTTCTGTGAATCATCCCAGATGCATTCACTAGACACCACATGACCAAGGAAAGCAACTGACTTCAACCGGAATCACACTTATTGAATTTAGCGAATAACTGGCGATCCTTGAGAGTTTGCAGCATAATTCTCAAGTGATTTTCATGCTCTTCTTCACTCAAAGAATAAACAAGTATATCATTGATGAAAATGATGATGAACATTTCAAGTACTGCTTGAACACCCTGTTTATCAAATCCATGAAATCTGTAGGAGCATTCATTAGTCCAAAAGATATAACTACAAATTCATAGTGATCATACGGAGTTTTGAAGGCTGTCTTCAGAATGTCATAATCTCTGACTCTGAGCTGATGATAGCCGAATCTGAGGTCTATCTTAGAAAAGCAACTGGCACCCTGAAGCTGGTCAAACAAGTCATCAATCTTGGGAATAGGATACTTATTCTTGATTGTGACTTTGTTCAACTAATGGCAGTCGATGCACATCCTGAGAGAACTATCTTTCTTATGCACGAAGAGAACTGGAGCACCCTATGGAGAGGTGCTAGGTCGGATGAAGCCCTTATCTAGAAGGTCTTTTAGCTGTTCCTTTAATTTCTTAAGATCGGCTAGAGCCATTCTTTAAGGTGGAATAGAGATTGGCTAGGTATTTGGGAGGAGATCTATTCTAAAGTCGATTTCCCTTTCGAGAGGAACTCCAGAAAGATCTTCTTGAAACACTTTTGGGAACTCACTAACCACAGGGACTGACTGAAGAGTTGGGGTCTCAGAATCTAAATCCTTGACCTGAATGAGATGATAGATATACCCTTTGGAAATTATTTTCCTGGCCTTAAGGTAAGAGATGAACCAACCTACAAGAACTGAGGTATTACCCTTCCATTCTAAGACTGGTTCATTTGGAAACTAGAACCGAACTATCCTAGTTCTACAATCAACTAAGGCATAACTAGAGTGTAACTAGTCTATGCCTAGAATGATGTCGATGTTAGTCATTTCTAACTCTACAAGATTGGCTGAGGTGGCTTCTGAGAAACTGTGATTGGGCAATTTCTGTATACCCGCTTGGCGATGACTGAATCACCAACTGGAGTAGTGATTGAGAAGGGTTCTGGGAGGATTTCTAGACTAACGAAGTCTACTACTATATATGGAGTTACAAAAGAGAGTGTAGATCTGGGGTCTAACAATGCATAAATATCAAGATTAAAGACTTGTAACGTACCCGTGACCATATCGGGGGAATACTTCTGGTCCTATCGAGTCTGAAGAGCATATAACCTATTTTGGTGCTGACCACCACCTATGCTGGAGAAGGCACCCTGCTGAGTTGGGCGACCTACTGGAGCTGCTGTAAAGTTAGCTTGATTTTGTGGATGAGTATCCCTGCTCTTCTGTGAAGCCATTGGGCACTCGTTCATTCATTGTCCTGGATTACCACATCTAAAACAATTCCCACTGCCTGCCATATACTCACCTTGGTGGTTCCTACAATACTTCTTGCAAACTGGATGAGTGTGCCCACTAGTGACACTACCTTTGGACTTAGAGCCTGGTGCCCTATCCCGCTAATCCTATTTGAACTTGGGCACTGGGGCACTAGAAGAAGAGGGGGATGGAGCTGAGGACTTATGGTGGAACTGAGAGCGATTACCACCATCTTACCTCTGCTGAGAATAACTGAAGTCACCTGTTCTAGCCCTCTTGCTGTCTCTTCCTCTTTATTTGATCTTTTCCTCTTCAATCTGCTGGGCATGAGTCATCAACCTGGAGATGTCCATCTCCTTTACTAGCATAACGATTCTACACTCCTTGACCAGATCATAAAAAATACGTAACACGAACTTACTCATATGGGCTCTAGAGTCAGCTACCATCGCTAGAGCATACTTGGACAATTGAGTAAACTTAAGAGAGTACTCCTTTACACTCATGTCATTTTGCCTCAAGTTTATGAACTCTTGAACCTTGGCTTCCCTGAGTTCAAGTGGGAAAAACCTGTCCAAAATGCAATCTTAAAATGATTCCAATCAACTGGGCCTGCATTTGTACCTCGAGTTTCCTTCCATTGTTGGTACCAGGTATACGCCACTCCTTCCAACTGATAAGCGGCTAAGTCTGCACTCTCAATTGGGATAACATCCATAATCTCTATAACCTTCTAGATGTCATCAAGGAATTCCTGTGGATCCTCTTTAGTCTTAGAGCCATGGAATTCTGGAAGATTCATCCAAGTGAAATCTCAAACCCTAGCTGCTGTGGAGTTATTCTATGGTGAGGCTGGTGCCATAGCCTGCTAGTTTACCTGAGTAGTCATGGCCTGAGCTAGCACCTGAAAAGAAACCTCAAACTCAAAATGTATGACCTGCTCATTGAAAGGGTCTGCTGGAGCTGGTGGTGCTTGCGGGTTCCCATTTCTGTTTCTGTTTTCCCTTCCGAGAGAAATTTTTTGTAATGCGAAGAACACGAGTTAGAAGGAGATTAAATAGAGTTTATACTCTATAGCATGAGATGTAAAAGAAAGAAGGGAAGTTTTCCTAAAGACGTCTAGTAGCTTCTTCCATAAGTGTGGTGCATTTTACACCAATTAAAAAGACTCTACTTAACGCGACTTTCAGACACCCTAGGACTCTTGAACCTGGATTTGATACCAAGTTTATTACACCCCGAGGCAACCCTCTAGACGCAACACGGTGCTTAGGGTCTCAAGTGATTTGAAGCTAGCCTATGGGCTAGCATGTACTAAGCATTTAAATGCCAACTGTGCGGAAGCTAAACTAGTTTAATGAAATAATCTTGGAAAGATAATCCAATAATCTCTGAAGTATAAATATATGTAAACGTCTGAGTTAAATGCTGAGTGCCTGAACCTACATCATAATAGGATGTAGCAAAAAAGTATGCGTCAGTACTTTGAATATACTGAGCATGTGGGATATGCACTAATCTATATGTACGCGTATATACTGAAATATGATACAATAATTTAAACATGAAGAGTAAGCTGAGACATGAGACTGAAAGGCAACTGATGCAATGACCAAGTATTTAACATGTACTGCAAAATGCTGAACTGAACTGAATAATTGACTACTGAATACAAGGTCAATGCAAGTACTGAATCTGAACTATGGGTGCTACTGTCAACCGATATATCCCAAGCTGAGCTAACTATGGGTCCAACCTGTAACCCTGGCTGGGAAGGTGTTCATACCTTTCCAAGGGTACAAACATAAGCTGGCATAGATCCACTAGTCTGATGTCTAACAAGGGACTAGGGTGTCAAGCCTGATCTGACGGGTGACCCCTTTAGAACCTATGGTGGCGCTGTAGTTCTAGGACTTTGGAACTTCTACGAAAGGTCTCAGCCTAAACTGAGGGGTGAGCCTTCATCCCTTCATCCGCTCGATACTAAGTCTACTCCCAACTGAATATGTAAGAAATAAATACAACTAATATACTGGATAGCTCAAATACTGATTATTCTGAGAATGCATAACAATATTGAAAACTGATAGCATTCTAATCATGAAGTATGACTAACTGAGATATCAGACTAGCATGCATGAATTTAAACTACTGAAATTAACAAGATACTAGGGTTGTAGATGTCTGAATATTTAACTATCCTAGATTCTCAAGAAAACATGTAATGGATTCCATACACCAACAATGGAAACTGGGATACAATAGGTTCATAGAATTCAGGAACCCTAGGTCTGAAGAATTAACTAGAAACTGAATATACTGAATTTCTTACGGACTTAATGGGTGAAAGGATACCCATTCATAAAATCCCACATACCTGGAGGTAAAGTTCACGGAAGAATCCTTGTATTTGGGGCCTGAACTTGGGAGAACCTTTTGCTTGTTCTTGAGAAGAAGGAACACTCTTTTCCTCTCGTTTCTTCTAAGTGTCAACTTAATTAGAGGGAATGAGGGGTTTGGGTAGTTCTAGGCTAAAAATTCAACTTAGGCTAGTCAAAACATCATAGATTAGCCTTTAAAAGAGATAGGAAAAGTCTAGAATACCCCTAGAATTAAATTAGAAAACTGCTAGAAAAATTCGCGACCTGAGTTCCACAGGTGAGAACCACGGTCCGTGGATACTTCCACGGCCCCTGAAACCCCGTCATAGTTCCTGGGCCTTTTGTTAAGCTATAGGTATGATAACCATGGATGAGGTTCACAGCTCATGGAACCATCCGTGGCTCGTGGAACCTATCCATCATTCATGAGAGATTGATGACCCCCACGTCTGATTTTCACGATAGAAATCTACGGTCTGTAGATCATTCCCAGGTCCGTGGAAGCTGGTCATGATTTCAAATCCAGAGGAGTGGTCTTCAGGTATGATTCCACGGAGGCCTTCCACGGCTCATGGACCCTTTCATGGTCTATGAGAACCATTCGTGATTTCTGTTCTGACTTGGACAATTTCATTTTCTTATTTTTCTGAGCTGGTTCTAGGCTTGTAATTTCTGGGGTGTCACATTTTTGATATTAAACTGCTGAGGTTTTTCTGTGTGTAGGGTTATTATAGTATTCTTTATTTAATATAGTATCTGCTTAAGCTTAGTCGGCCTATAATGCCTACTGAGTACAAGTGAACCATACTCACTTCTATTTTTCTGCATCCTTCTGATGCAGATCCTAGTATGAGTAGACCCCGTAGCTAGCGTTTGTATTGTTCGATACCTTCGAAGCTGTGATGGGCTCCTGAGTTCGGAGACTGACCCTTGATCGATATGAGAAAGATGCACTCAAACGCCCAGTTTCATCTATCTTTATTTCTCTTACTTAGTTCCTTAGACAACTTTGTATTTGGTTTGATATTCTGTATTAGAGTCACTCTTGTACTTATGACTTCTGAGTCTTGGGCATTTCGGATTGTTTTTTTCAGTAATATTTGACAATATTTTAAAATTTTATTATTATTTATGCCTATAGATTTTCTTTATTACCCTTACTTTGTATATTAATATTTTTGAGTCAGGCTTACCTACCATGGTTGAGTTGGGGTATGTACCATCATAATCCGTGAGATTTTGGATCGTGATAAAAATGAATAAAATTTCATTTTTTCTTTCTCCACTATGTGTAAACGCATTATTTTGATTTGTCTATTGTGCAATCATTTTACATTGATTTGCCTTAAAACTAATTTAGAAAAATTTTCAATGTGATTTGAGTGACATGTTGGTGAGTGTCAGACAATAGGAAAAACAATTAAGTAGGATTTAATTTTTAATATATTTGAAAGTAGCATAAATTTTTTATTAAATATATTTTTATCAAAATTGGAGAAAATATAATGTGCTTCTATAAGCGCAACAATGACTATAATCATACACATATCACCATTTATAATTCAATGAATATTTATATATGTTTTTTAAAAATAACCATTAAATTAATTGTTTTTACGCACATTCGAATATTATCAAAATTGATATTTTAAAATTCATAGTCATTTAAAATATCCGTTTGTTTCAATCTTTTATTTGTACATACATAAATTGAAATATATAATTTTTTAAACTTTCTTGATGATTGAGATGAGTAAGCAAACCTATTTATTATTACTCTATGGCCATTTTTTCTGGATGCTACTTAAATTAAACCATACTAAATTATTCTCCTAATACAAGAAGTTTGACTCAAAAAAATTATACAGGATAAGACCGAAGCCATAAATTACATATATTTTGAAAGATGATAATGTCTAACTTGGTATCTAAAACACCCTCATTTAATCTCATACCAAAATAGTCAATACTCACAACTAAGAATTTTTCAATTCAAACTATTCAAAAATTTACAGAATTAAATAGTAGCCTATCCTAAACAATGAAACAAACAACAAAAACAAAGCCTTTTGAACCCCATCTAAACAAACATATTTCTCTTCCTTTCCCCCCTCTTTAGAAATTCCTAGAAAGAAAGTGGAGTTTTCTTTTATTGAAAAGAAACTGAGAGGAAAGTCACATACTAGCTCTGGACCGATGGAATTTGGTAGAGAGGGTTCTACTTTGAAGGCATCACAATCTATTTCTGGCCCAATGGTACTTAGTGGAACCATCTCGGAGGAGCCAATGACTCCTCTATTGGCCCCTACTGGTGGTCCAGTATCAATTATTTCTCTGGTGGCTCCATCGACGATTCTTGGTGGGATAAAATTTGAGAGTCCAAAATCTCCTTTATTGGTCCCTGATGTTCCTCTAATGTGGGTGCTTCCTTTGATGTCTCCACCAATATTTTCTTCATCAGGTCCTGTTGAAGTGCCCTAACATTCATTTGGTGGATTTTTTGAACTCCTCCTCAAATGTTTCCTCTTGTGGACTCCTAGTGGCTTCGTCCATTTTTATTATTTTCTTCACAAATATTTCCTTTAATGGTTTCACACATATAATTTTTAATATCCTAAAAAATGGATCTTAGAAGGACTCCTATAATGGACTCTCCAATAACTCTAATGACAATGACATATAAAATATTACTAATTAATAAAATAACCACTAGTCATAGGTCCTTAGAAATTGTTATTGTGGTTTGAATCTTGAGAACTGATGTTGTTTAAATATGAATCATCAAATAAAGCCATTACATTATCATCATGTCAGCCTATCGACTTAGATAATGTTGAACTCTGTGGAAAGCCAACAAAATGTCACGACCCGATTTCTCGGTCATGATGGCACCTACAGTCCCCCAGTAGGCAAACCAATTCCCGTAGCCCAGGACAGTTAGTAATAGGCTACTATCTAACAAATAAGCGGAAGAATAGTTTAATAAGCAAAAGTAAGAGAGTAAGATGAGGAAAATAGATAACAGGAGTATATATATACATATGCGGAAACTAAACCAAACCCCAAGACCTGGTGTCATAGTATAGAGCCAAAACTACATACATGGAGTGCAAACGATCCAAAATAATATATAAAGATGTCTCTGAATGGTAATAGAGTACATAAAGAAAAAGATAAACTAAAGCTAAGCTCCGATCGCCAAGAGCTCACCCTCAGTCTGAAGTAATCCCAAACAGATCTCCAAGCACGAATCACAGCGATCTAACGGCGATGGCCCACGCTAGGATCTGCACCAAACGATGCAGGGGGTAGGGTGAGCACCAAATGCGAAGCATAAGGTACCCAGTAGGTATCATAGGCCGACTGGGCACATATAAGATAAAAGCGTAGTAACAGACAGAATAGAAGCAAGTAGTCACAGAAATCAACAAAAGGTACACAGGAACTAGCCCAGAGGGAAGGCAACAGAACCACATGTGAGGCCAGCAAGCAAAATATATACACCATAGGCACAGGTGAAAGTAAGAAACAACGCACCTGGGGTCCTTGCAATAACAGTGTATACATAATAAGGTTACGAAATGGACGGTATACCGGTAACCTCAAGTGTAAGAAGAAGAGAGAAAGAGTAATGATAGGCATGCTCAGAGACATGAATCAAACTCAACTAATCATATCAATCTCAAATCCAGAAACTAACAGTCTAGCAGTAACCAATTTCATACTTAACCGTAACAGGGATCAATTCTGTAAGTAAATAGCAAAATTCTACCTACAGTCCCTCGGCCGCCCATACAACCGAGGAACACAAACAAGTGAAAACAAATCCTTCGGCATCCCATACTACCGGAGCGTACAATCAACAAACAACAAACAAGGGTGGAGCCTCAAACAATGAATGATATGATGCATGAAGATCTCAAGTGAAATGGTATCTCTGTATGTACCTCCTCCGGTGTCGATCCGGCCCAGCAGGTAGGTTCCATTGAAGGACACTGCCCGTATACCTATACTCCACCGTATACCCTTCCTCCGGCACACGCAGCTCGTAGCCCCAAGCCCGGATGGCAAGGTCCATGGAGGTCCCTAACCCCATACTAAAACTCAGTATCAAAACATGTCGTCCGAAAGCAAGTCCGATTTCAAGATAGAGACCCAGTCTCGAATATGCATGCCCAGACCCTGTCCAGGACTAAAGTAGTAGGAAAATATCCCAAAAACCCCTCCGAGGGTGCCCGGGAAAAATTCGGTCTAAACAGTAGAAAGTCATCTCAAGTGCTCGGTCCGACCGAGGCTAAAATTATATCAAGTAGCAAGAAAACTCAACTAGTACCCCGGCCCTGCCGAGTCTAGCGTTAATCGTAAAACTGGTGTTTTCAAACATAATTTTACTTTCTTTTACCCAAGAATATTCACAAGTTAAATCAAACCATTTCCAAATTATTTCCATAAAAAACGCGCCCCCGGGGCCATGCAAGGTTTAGAAAATAGTGTCAGTAGGCCCGAAGCCCAAACCGTAGTAAAACATGGATAAAACCACTTTATATGCATAGAAATGGTATGATCAAACACAATAGCTGCCCAGCAGCTCACAATCAACCTATCGACCCTACACAGGCCCACAACTACTCAGCAAGCATAACCAGCCTAGAAGGATAATTCTCTGCCCGGGACTCGCGGACATTCCCAAAATCCCACCTTCTATGTTCCAGAGTCAACAAGGTCTCACAGGACCACAAGGGTAAATAAAATATATCGGCAAGTACTACAAGCAACGGAGGAACAAAAGTAGGCGGACATGAATAAAGCGGTCGAGGTCTATGGTACCAACCTAATAAACCAACCCAAGGATGCCCATTAATATAATTTTATCCTATACATGCGGAGTCTAGGGAAAATAAACCGTAACCTACCTGTCGTCCGATGACAAGCTGCTAGGACGACGATGTCCAAGCTTGAACTGTTCTGAGAAGCTCCGAAATGAAATCCAACTAAAATTTGGGTTTGAATAACTTGACGGAGATAGTCTATTTTCTCATATAGGTAAACCCACAAATTATGGTGGCTTCGCGTTCTTCCAAATTGAAGAAAAATATATTGAACTTGGAGGTTCCATGGCATATATACAATCCGTAATTAATTGAACGACTCAGTTCATCATAGTCCTTGACAACTTAACAAAAGTCAATTTATAAAATGGGTTGCTGAAAGTTCATCCATATTACTAGGGACATTTCTCAATTTAAAAACAATTGCTTACTAATGCTATAAATGTCAAATGATGCCACCCCTCCTATTAATTAAGTGGTGTATCCATACTCCACTTCCACGTGTCAGTGGAAGTGTCACCTCACATGCTTATACTTATCACACTACGTATATTTTCGGGTATTGCGTAAATTCGTGGTAAAATATGTATAGCTTTTTAAATATATCATAATTCATAGAAAATTATTTCAAACAAAACCTACTATATTATAATAATAATTTTTAACATAACTAAATTTACTATCTCCGTTAAAATAATACAATGTATAAAAACCTTATAAAATAAATACACATACAATTATATCGTAACAAAAATATTTTTCATAAACCTTTAATATATTTTGAAAAGGTAATAATAATATAATTTTCTACCACATTCAACTTTTAAATTAAAAATTTTCAAGTACGCACGATTTCGATACTCAAGGACTCTCTTGGAACCCTCCCTTATGTTTTCTCACTGTTTCAGAACGGAAATGACGTTTTAAAACATGAAGTTGAGGCTTTAAATCGATTTTGACCCGACCCAGTTCGCGACCCGGTTCGCGATCCGGTTTCTGCCAGACAGTCCGCGGTAAAACAGTCATAACTTTTTACTCCGAGATCATTTGGACGTGAGGTTTTGTGAGTTAGAAACTAGACTCGTAGACCTTAGATTTGGTATTTCGGGGGACTTCTAACTCTTTATATATTGAGAGAAAAGCTCTGAGACATTTTACCCAAAGTTCAGAAAATTTATTAAAGAAGCTTACGATAACTTTTGCCGACTTGCTTGACTTCAAAACTTATCATACGACCAAACAAATGGACTCGGCATCAAAATACCAGCCCCGACAAGCCTTAAATGGCTTGGGCCGCTACAAACAAGCTCTAACGGTACAAGGAAAACATATACGTGGAAATAACCGGAAAGGTCATTACACAAAATAGTTTTGATAGTAATTCATTGATATTGATGCACACATTGGTGGAATATTCAATAAAGGGTCCATTTGTGGTGATATTAGAAGGGCTCTTATAATGGACTCTCCAATGACTCTAAAGACAGTTTATTTTCCATTGCCTTCACAATGATGGCTTCTCAATGTATGCTCCAGTGTTTCTTCTAGTGACACTACAAATGGACCCTTCACTGAATATCCCTTCAATAGGTGCATCAATGCCAATGAATAAATATCAAAACTATTTTATTGGATTTTCACAGAGTCCAGCATTATCTGAGTCAATATACTGGAATGATGATAATGTAATTCAGATTTATTCGATGATTCATATTTCAACAATGCTCAAGATCCAAACTTCAACAACAATTCTAAGGACCTAGGACTAGTGTCTTTCTTTTCTAATTAGTAATGTTCTGTATGTCTATGTTGTCTCATGGACTGTCTATGTCCTTTTCTATTTTGCATGTCGTCTAAGTTGTGTCATAAGACTCTCCACATTAATTTTCATTTGTCCTCATTTTTAGTGTCCGCCTGTAATGTTTTATCTTTTTTCAAAGTTTGTTGTTTCACGCACTTATTAAATTTATGCTTAATTTTTTTACTGTTTACTAGATACCCTTATATTTATTTGTGCCTTCATTACTATTGTTATTGATATTATTGTTATTGAAAATGTTGCTTTTTTATGGTTTCCAAAAAATGACATCTTAAAGTTAAAAAATCTAACAAATCAATATATATATTGGGTAAATTTATATTTCTTAACTTTTCTATGTAAATTAATAGAGATTTTGACCAGAATCATCCCTCTTGTTTCACCCCAACTTTCACTACATCCTTGTAATATTTCACTTAACCTAAAACAGCCTTTAACTTTCTCTAAGTTGATCAAAAATATCCCTCTGTCAATATTACCGTCTATATTCGATGGAACTTTCTACTCTCACGTGACTTCTCTTCTCTTCCCTTCCCCCAACCCTTTTTTTGTCATAAATCTTCTTGATGAAAGGAATCCAGATATGTTGACAAAACATTTTCGGGCAAGTTTTTGAGGACTCGAGTGAGATTGGATATTAGAAATCCATTG
Source organism: Jaltomata sinuosa (assembly GCA_003996215.1). Taxonomy (NCBI): domain Eukaryota; kingdom Viridiplantae; phylum Streptophyta; class Magnoliopsida; order Solanales; family Solanaceae; genus Jaltomata; species Jaltomata sinuosa. The sequence continues at coordinate 72,290 of QJPP01007648.1, read as the reverse complement.
CTCACTGGAGTTTGAGTTAGTTCTTTTTAGCTTCTTCATATCTTGAAATCTTTCAAGTACAAAAATTGAAATTATTTTGCTACAAATATGATCGTATTGGGAATCACCAAAACACATGTAAATTTTAACTGAGAATGAAAGGTTTGGCCCTTGGTTGCGTGTTGAATATTGGAGTTTTCATAGAATGGAGAAGAACTCCATGACTGTGGTCGAGAAATCGTCAAAAAAATTTAGACGGGTTTCTTCACAAAATCTCCTGGCATGGTCAAAAGTTGCAGTTGATCAACACCTAGACAATCTTGAAAATATTACACCCCTAAAGTATGTTTTTAAGTTGTTCTATTTTTTTAAGTCTATTTAAAATAGTAGTACTTAGTTATATTTACGGTAGCAATTTTATGTGTCTGTGTAAACATGAATGAGTGGACAAGATTGGCGATTAACGGGGTAGATTCAATATCATGATGGTAAATTATGCAGTTATAACGTGCCGAGTAGCAGAGGCTAATGAAGTTAAAGGATATGGCTGGTTGATTATCATGATATCTGCTTATTTCTTCTACTTGGTGCTCAAGTTCAATGTCCTTAGATTGTTATGTCATGTTTGAAAAATCTATGAAGACTCAGTGATTGATTGTTCCAACTAAAAGCATTGGTCTATTAGAGAGGCTGAGATAATGTTTTCTCATAACTTCTCTAACCATTTGAGGCAACGACACAACACTGGCTGAATATTTTCCATGTTTCATGGCATTAACTGACCATGTTTTGAAGCTAATTTAGAAAGTGTACGATGGGGGTAGTAATTCAGATGATTGTCGGTCAATAAGATGGTGTAAATTTTCTATGGATGAGAGCTTCCAAGGGCCTGGAACATATAACATGAAGAAATTTAAAAAATATGCGAAGAAACTGAACTTTAGGTGCAGAATCAAGAAAAATATAGTGCAGGAACTGAAAAAATGTGTGCAAAAATTGAAATTTAAGTGCAGAATTAAAAAAAAATATAGTGCAAAAACTGTAATATTAAGTGCAAAATCCAGAAATTGCAGAAACTAAAATGTGCGCAGAAACTAAAATTCAGTGCAGAATCAAGAAAAATATAGTGCAGAAATTAAAAAATGTCTGCAGAAATTATAATTTTAGGTGCAGAATCCAGAAAGATGTAGTGCTAAAACTGAAAATATGTGCACAAACTGAAAAATGTGTGCAGAACCTAAAAAATATGCACATAATGGAGAAAAGAAATGCATATTACAATAAATCATAGTGTAAAAACTGAAACAAGTGCAGAATAAAAAAATATATAGTGCAGAAACCTGAAATTAAGCGCAAAATGCAGAAACTAATTACAGAACTATAAAATGTCAAAAGTTAAAACATGTAAAAAATAGAAGTCCGAGAACTTCACAATTGAGTCATACGAAATGAACTTAATTCACTTAGAAGCCATCACATTACTGTAACGATCAGATCCGTCGTTATTCTAGAAACTATGATATCGTAAAATCTCGGAAATAATTTAAAAATACTTTTTTTTGTATTAAGCGGGGTTGTCATGATGGAATTTTTTTTGATTTTTGAAATTTGATCCGGGCTGACGTCACTCTGCTATAGCAGAATTTATTCCGCTGTAGTGAAAACTCTAAAGCGGATGGTCGTCCGCTATAGAACAGTGACGGAAGGCAGTAGCCTGTTACACAATTTTAAATAAAATACTTCTCCTCCTCAGTTAGAAAAGGTATGAGGGTTACTCAAAAAAAAACCTAGGCTGCTCCAAGGCTTGGGAGCCATAAGGAGGAGGGATTTCGGCTGAAAGGACGCAACATAACACATTTCAGGATCGTCATCCAGCCGGGAACGCATTCACAGAGCCAGAAAATGTGTTATGCAGCTACTCGGCATCCAGGTAGGCTAGGTTTTCCTTATTGAGTAGAATGATCCTTTTCCATTTCCTACTTATTGTATAGTTGAAAAGGAGAATCCATGCTTAAGATTTCGGGCACGGAGTCTGGAGGAGAATTATTGTGGTTGAATTGGTTAATCTAGAATTGTGTGAGTGGTGATAGTGTGTTGTGACATTTTGGGTTGTTATAATTAACTAGGTTTTGTGTGATGATAAAAATCTAAGGACTAGGGTGTAGGGAAGGTTCGGGGAACCAGGATACTTGGGTAATTAAACCACAGATTAAGGAAGGGATTCTCTGAAATATTGTTATAAAGAAACTAGAATTTCGTAAATGGTTGAATTGCCAGGGTTAAGGGAGGTCTCTCCCCATATTTTACTTCGGTCCTAGGAGGAGGGTCAGGATTGAGGGTATCTACTAGTATGTGTTACAGGGAGAATGGGACTTAGTCTTCGAACGAGATTTAAGTTGAGATGGTGTACCCGGAATGAGGGTAGGTGATGGTTATTGATTTCTAATATGTATTATGTGTTCACTTACTATTTCGTAGTAGTGTATGAGTAGCATGTTTAGAGAATGAATTGTGAATGTCTAGTTGTCCGGTAATCAGTCTTGTGAAATGAACTTGTTTTGTTTGCTTGTTAGTTTTACAAGTATGTTTGTTCATTGGTTGTGATTGATTGGACTTGGTATGACATTCGGTTGGCTCGGGTACCACGCCTGGTACAGAAATTACTAATGGTTGGCTCAGGTACCACGCCTGGTATGGGTATACTAATGGTTTGCTCAGGTACCACGCCTGGTACGAGAATTTCATAATGGTTGGCTCGGGTACCACGCCTGGTACCGGGTTATTATGTTGATTATTAATTGATCTTGGTGTAGATCAGATTTGCTATGTTAACACCTAGATGTGTTAGGGGGATCCGGGTGGGTATGGACTATGTAAAAGAGGTTATAAGTTCACAAATTATTGTCATTAAGTGTACTAATGGCGGTCAGGAATAGTTGTGGTTAATAAGCTAAGGGTGGGTCTTGGTGTAGACTGGGGTATTCTGTTAAATACTTAGGTTTGGATTGAGGACCCTTGGAGGGTCCGGGTTATGTGATCAAAATAAAAAGGGATTTAGATGTAACTCTGTTGTTTTCATTAAAGGTGTCAATGGTCGTTAGTAGGATTCCATATGATTGGTATATTGGGAGGAAGACTGAGAGTCTGGGGTGTAGTTACTGTTAATATAAACAAGTTAGGAAGTTGTCCTAGAGGTTCTGGAAAGGTCCAGACAATGGTAGGTAATATTACGGGCATAAGTGGTTTGGTGGGGCAGTTGGCTGAATTAAGTCTGGATATTTAGTCAAGGTAGTTGACTGGGGTAAAGGTTAAAGTGATACTTGGAAAGTCTAGGTGACAAGGCGATCTGAGAAGTCTAGTTATGAGCGAGACTTGGAAAGTCCTAGGATGTCAGGGTCAAGGCTAGGGTGGTGGAGTTGGCAGCGAAAGGTTAGGAAGGTCGGTTCCAAAAGGGGAGATTGATAAAAGTGATGTTGAAAAAGGTGAAGCATTTACCTTGTGCATTTTATCTTAATTTTTATATGATGGTAGGAGTGAATTCGGGTTAGCCAATGATGCCTACCAGTATGTGTATTTGTACTGATTCTACTCTTGCTATACTTTTTTTGGTATAGTCTGGTTGAAGGGTCGGTGATGTTTCACAGGTTCAGGATTGCGGTGATCTTCCAGCAGCTCCTACTTCCTTCTATGGTGGGAGTTGTGTCCATCTTATGTTATAAACTCATCTTGTAGAAGCTCTTGTACCGGCTTAGACTAGGTTCTGAGGAGGTTGTATTATATTGTTAGTAAATTTTCGCAAGTTCTAAAGGTTGTTATTTTTCAAAAGTTATTGGATAAATTTTTTTCGAAAGTTTGTAAAATGATTTATCATGTATAAAAAGGGACTTACTTAATGTTTATTTCCTTTTCTGCTTTGCCTGTTGGTTCAGGTGGTAAGAGTTCTCCTATCTAGGTGGATTAGAGTAGGTGCCCGCATGGCCCGGTAGTTGGGTCGTGACAATTCTTCAATATCCCAACAAATGGATCTTAGAAAGACTCCTATAATAGACTCCCCAATGAATCTAACGACAATGACATACAAAATATTACTAATTAGAAAAATATATACTCTAGTCTTAGGTCCTTAGAAATTATAATTGTTGTTTGGAGCTTGAGCATTGATATTGTTTAAATGTGAATCATCAAATAAAGCCATTACATTATCATCATTCTAGTCTATCGACTTAGATAATGTTGGACTCTGTTGAAAGTCAATGGAATAGTTTTGACAGTTATTCATTGGCGTTGATACACCCATTGGGGGATATTCAATGAAGGGTCCATTTGTGGTGATCTTAGAAGGGATCTTATAATGAAATCTCTAATGACTCTAAGGACAACTGATTTTCCATTGCCTTTACTATGATGACAATGGGAAATCAATTATCGTTAGAGTCATTGAAGAGTTCATTATAAGAGTCATTATAAGATCACCATAAATGGATCCTTCATTGAATATCCCCAAATGAGTGCATCAATCGCAATGAATAACTGTCAAAACTATTCTATTGGCTTTTCACAGAATTCAGCATTATCTGAGTCAATAGATTGGAATGATGATAATGTAATAGATTTATTTGATGATTCATATCTAAACATTATTAATGCTCATGATCAAAACCTCAACAAAAATTTCTAAGGACCTAAGACTACTATTCATCTTTTTTAATTAGTAATATTTTGTATGTCATTGTTGTTAGAGTCATTGAAGAGTCCATTATAAGAGCCCTTCTAAGATTCATTAGTTTGGATATTTAAGTATACATGTGTGGAACCATTGGAGAAAATATTTATGAAGAAAATGAATAAAATGGAGGAGCCCACGAGGGGTCCACAAGAGGAACCATTTGAGGAGGAATCCTCAAAGGATCCACCAGATGAAACAATTGTTGGGGCACTTTAACAAGACTTGATGAAGAAACTATCGGTGGAGCCATCATAGGAAGAACACATATTGGAGATACATCAGGTACCAATAAAAGAGATCATGGACTCTCAAAGTTGGTCCCATAAAAAACCATCGATAAAGGCACTAGAGGAACAATCGATACTGAACCACCAGTAGGGGACAATAGAGGAGTCGTTGGCCCTTTTGAGCTGGTCCCACTAAGTACCATCGATCCAAAAATAGATTGAGAAGAATTCAAATTAGAACCCTCTCCACCAAGTACCATCAATCCAGAGCTAGTATGTGACTTTCTTCTCAGTTTTTTTAATAAAAGAGAACTCCACTCTCTTTCTAGGAAAGGCTAAAAAGAGAAAAAGGAACATAAATGTGTTTGTTTAGATGGGGATCAAAATTTTGATTCTATAAATTTTGAATAGTTTGAATCAGAAGATTCTTAGTTGTGAGAAGTAACCATTTTGGCATGAAACTAAATAAGGGCGTATTACATTCCAAGTTAGATATTATCATCTTAGAATATATGTAATTTATGGCTTCGGCCATATCCTAATTAATTTTTTTGATTCAAACTTTTCATATTAGAAAAATAATTTAGCGTGATTTAATTTAAGTAGTATCCACTAAAAATGGTCATAGAGTTATAACAAGTAGGTTTGCTTACTCGTCTCAATAATCAAGAAAATCAAAAAAATTATATATTTTAATTTATGTATGTACAAATCAAAGAAGAAAACAAGCGAACATTTAAATGATTACGAATTTTAAAATATCAATTTCAAAAATATTTGAATGTGCGTAAAAACAATCAAAATAATGATTTTTTTATAAAAATAAAAGTATTAATTAAATTTTAAATGGTGATATGTGCATGATTATAGCTATTGCAACTCTTATAGAAGCACATTATATTTTCTAAAATTTTGATAGAAAATATATTTAGTAGAAATTTTATGTTATTTTCAAATATATTAAAAAAATTTATGTTTTTCTAGCTTTTTGTTCATTGATATTTTAGCTTGTTTGAAAGTACAGAGCGTAGCCATTGTTCCTCTGTAGAATCTCCAACTGCTCTGTTACCCTTTTACTCCATCTCACTTTTGTCACTTTGGAATTTTTTTGTTTCTTTAATTATTCTGTTTGGACAACAGTTTGAGAGGAATTAAATTCTCTCTCCGGTGAACATCGTTTCACGTGCCTCCGGTGAATCCAGATCTTCGCCGGTCAGATCTGCTTCGGCTAGATCTACTCCGATCAGATCCGAGTCTTGATCTTGCTCTCTTTCTCTCTTTTCTTTGTGTTTCTTGTGTATCTTCTCCTTGCAGGTCCTTTGCGACCTCAGATCCGGCTCAATTTCCGGCGTCCACCGAGCTTCCGACGACCACCAAGATTCCGACGATCAATTTCGTCGCCGCATTTTATCGGAATCTGACAAATCAAGCAAGAAAGCGGTTGCTCTTTACTTCAAGCTCCATTCCGGTACAGTTGGGAGTCAGACTCCGGTGAACAATTTCGACGATCAATAACCAGATTCTGGCGAACAAGAAGATTCCGGCGACCAATTTCGATACCCCATCTTGCCAGAATCCAACCACTTTAGCAAGCAGACCGTCCTTCTCTCCTCACAGCTTGACCCCGGTGACTTCTATCCCTAGGCTTTATTTTCGTCCTCAGTTTTTTATCACATTCTTGATAGCCTATTTAGGTTGACATTTCTGCCATTGCTTTAACACTCGCTGTCTAGTTTTTTTTACATTTTATATTGATTTTGACGTGTAGTGTATTCGGAAAGCAAATTATTGGCTCTATATCGTATTCGGTAGTGTAGTTCCTGTCGCTTGTACCTTATTTTGCTTTTCTTGGCATATAGTTGTTTAGTATAGAGTAGTTGGTGGAGTTGGTTTATCCTTGATTATAGCGCATGTTTTAGTGGCTTTGGTGAATGATGGTCGAGTAGGGTCATGTCATCGGTCGCACTCGGGTTTGGGGGCAGGGTCGGGGGTGGGGCCGAGGGCGGGGGCAAGGGGAAGGAGAGGTAAGGGGGTTAAGGGAGCATCTAGGTTGTGAATAGGGTCTTGGAACATAGGGACTTTATCCGGAAAGTCCATAGAGCTAGTGAAGGTTCTAAGGAAGAGGAGGATTAGCATAGCGTGTGTCAAGGAGACTAAATGGGTGGGCACTAAGGAACGAGAGGTAGACGGGTATAAGTTGTAGTACTCAGGAGGTGTGAGGAATAGGAATGGGGTAGGTATCCTAGTGGATGAGGAGTTGAGAGAGCAAGTGGTGGAGATTAGGAGGGTCAACGATAGGTTGATGACAATTAAGTTAGTCCTTGGAGGGTCTACTTTGAACATTATTAGTGCGTACGCACCACAAGCGGGCTTGGATGAGGAGGAGAAGAAACGCTTTTGGGAGGTTTTGGACGAGGTAGTGGGAGGTTTGCCTGATACTGAGAAGCTTTTCATTGGAGGATATTTCAATGGGCACATCGGGGCATCTTCGAGGGGTTATGACGATGTGCATGGAGGTTTTGGTTTTGAGGATAGGAATGAAGGGGGTGCCGCACTCTTGGATTTCCCTAGAGCCTTTGGGTTGAGAGTAGCTAACTCTAGTTTCCCGAAGAAGGAGGAGCACTTGGTTACCTTCCGTAGTTCGGTGGCCAAGACTAAGATAGACTTTTTGCTCCTTAGGACAGGTGATAAAGGTCTTTGTAAAGACTGTAAGGTTATCCCAAGTGAGAATCTTTCGACCCAACATAGACTCTTAGTGATGGATTTAGAGATCAAGAAGGAGAAAAAGAAGCAGATTGTGGATGACCGGCCTAGGATTAAATGGGGTAGCCTGACTATGGCCAGTGCACTGGAAATAGGGGAGAAGTTGTTGACTGGGGGGCTTGGGGAAGTAGTGGGGATGTGGATAATATGTGGGATACGACTGCTAGTTGCATAAGGGAGACGGCTAGAGAGGTGTTGGGCGTCTCGAGAGGTCGTTCTGGAAAGCATCGAGGGGACTGGTGGTGGAATGGAGAAGTAAAAGGAAAGGTGGAGGCAAAAAAAGGGTCATATGCGAAGTTTGTAGAGAGTAAGGATGAGGAGGAGAAGCGAAGGCGTATAAGATAGCTAGGAAGGAGGCTAAGTTAGCGGTAACGGCAGCTAAAACGGCAGCCTTTGAAAGCTTATACGCGGCTTTAGAGGATAAAGGTGGGGATAAGAAGTTATACAGGTTAGCAAAGGCTAGAGAGAGGAGGACTCAGGACCTTGACCCAGTGAAGTGCATCAAGGACGAAGATGGCAAAATACTAGTAGATGAGGTACTCATTAGGAGGAGATGGCAGTCTTACTTCCATGGACTCTTGAATGAAGAGGGGGACAAAAGCTTTGTGCTGGGAGATTTGGCACACTCAGAGAGGCGTCATGACTATGATTATTGTAGCCGTATAAAGGTTGAAGAGGTTAAGGTTGCGATTCGTAAGATGCGAAGGGGTAGGGCGACGGGGCCAGATGAGATTCCCATTGATTTTTGGAAGAGATCGGGTGAGACAGGTGTGAAGTGGCTAACCGAGTTGTTTGATGGTATTTTTAGAATGGCAAAGATGCCTGAAGCTTGGAGATGGAGTACGATGATTCCTTTGTACAAGAACAAGGGCGATATTCAGAGTTGCAACAACTATAAGGGTATCAAATTGCTAAGCCACACTATGAAGGTCTGGGAGAGGGTGGTGGAGTTGAGGTTGAGACAGATCGTTCCTATTTCAGAGAACTAGTTCGGCTTTATGCCAGGACGCTCGACTACAGATGCTATTCATCTCCTTAGAAGACTGGTGGAGCAGTACAGGGAAAGGAAGAAGGACTTGCACATGGTGTTCATCGATCTAGAAAAGGCGTATGATAAAGTCCCTAGGGAGGTCCTTTGGAGGTGCTTGGAGGCTCGAGGTGTACCCGTGGCGTACACCAGATCAATTAAGGACATGTATGAGGGGGCCAAGACTCGCGTTAGAACTATGAGAGGAGATTCGGAGCACTTTCCCGTGTTAATGGGGTTGCACCAGGGATCGACCCTTATCCCATTTCTATTTGCCTTGGTAATGGATGTATTGATGTGGAAAATACAAGGTGAGGTGCCATGGTGCATGTTATTTGCGGATGATGTAGTTTTGGTGGACGAGACTCGCCTAGGAGTTAATGCTAAGTTGGAGGTTTGGAGACAGACCCTCGAGTCGAAGGGGTTTAGGTTGAGAAGGACCAAGACTGAATATATGGAGTGCAAGTTCAGTGAGGCGACTCAGGATGATGACGTAGAAGTGAAGCTGGATACACAGGTCATCCAAAAGAAAGGGAGTTTCAAGTATCTTGGGTCTATTATCCAGGAAAATGGAGAGATTGATGAGGATGTCACTCATCGTATTGGTGTTGGGTGGATGAAATGGAGGCTCGCATCTGGAGTCTTGTGCGATAAGAAGGTGCCTACTAAACTTAAAGGCAAATTCTACAGAGTGGTGGTCCGACCAGCTTTGTTGTATGTAGTTGAGTGTTGGCCAGTAAAGAACTCCCATATTCAAAAGATGAAGGTGGCGGAGATGAGGATGTTGCGATGGATGTGTGGGTTTACTAGGAGAGATAGGATTAGGAATGAGGATATCCGAGATAAGGTGGGTGTGGCATCGGTGGAAGATAAGATGTGGGAAGCGAGGTTGGGATGGTTCGGACATGTGAGGAGGAGAGGCACGGATGCTCCAGTGCGGAGGTGTGAGAGGTTGGCTATGGATGGTTACAGGAGAGGACGAGGTAGACCGAAAAAGTATTGGGGAGAGGTGATTCGACAGGACATGGCGCAGTTGCAGCTTACCGAGGACATGACCCTAGATAGAAAGGTGTGGAGAACGTGGATTAGGGTAGAAGAGTAGTAGGTAGAAGTGTGTGTAGGCTAGTAGGTAGGAGTGTTTTTCCTTATTGTCCCGACTAGTAATCGTAGTGCTACGCTTAAGTGTGTGTAGAAGAGTAGTAGGATTCCTCGTGGTAGTATTTTGTGGCAGTGCTCTGTTTCTGTCTGTTGTTTATTACTACATATTACTTCCTATCGTCTCTTGTAGTTTTATCTTGTATTTTTATCCTGTATCATTGTTACGTCCTTTTTAGCCTATTTTTAGACTGTTTTGTCTTGAGCCGGGGGTCTATCGGAAACAGTCTCTCTACCTCACCTCTGAGGTAGTGGTATGGACTGCGTACACTCTACCCTCCCCAGACCCCACGCTGTGGGAATACACTGGGTATGTTGTTGTTGTTGTTGTATTAAAAATTAAATCTTGCTTAATTATTTTTCCTATTGTCCGACACTAACCAACATGTCACTCAACTCATATTGAATTTTTTTCTAAATTAGCTTTGAGATAAATCAATATAAAATGATTGCACAACAGACTAATCAAAATAATATGTGTACACATAGTGGAAAGATAAAAAGAGAAATTTTATTCATTTTAAGAAAAGTACTCAAGAAGGAGAGGAATAATTAGTTGCAGATTGTCTTACTAATATTTTATTAAATAAAAATAGATATTTCTCTTTGATGAGATTTCCTCCCTTATTATGGTGACTAAGTTAAACTTCTATAGTATTCATATTTAAGTTCATCCGATCCTTTCTAGCTAAAGTCTATTTGTAAGAAGAAGAAACTATAAATTCATTGAGAGAGAAGTAGAATGTACTATTATTTTTTAAGTGTGTCTACTCATAGGAGGGGTTTTGATTCGTGCTTAGGTGTTACATAATAGAGGTAGGACGAAAATATCTTTAATAGAACAAATTGGAAAATTTTCTCACCCGAAAAACCCCTAATGTGCCGCACTGCCCATAGCGTTGGGAGGGGCAGTGTGACACATTGACAATAGTGGTGATGTGTAATGACCCTTCCGGTTATTTCCACGTATACGTTTTCCTTGAACCGTTAGAGCTTATTTGTAGAGGCCCCAAGTCACTTAAGGCTCGTCAGGACCAGTATTTCGGTGTCGGGTCCATTTGTTTGGTCGCATTATAAGTTTTGAAATCAAGCAAGTCGGCAAAAGTTATCGTAAGATCTTTAATAAATTTTCTGAACTTTGGGTAAAATGTCTCGGATCTTTTCTCTCAATATATAAAGATTTAGAAGTCCCCCGAAATACCAAATCGAAGGTCTACGAGTCTAGTTTCCAACTCACAAAACCTCACGTCCAACTGATCTCGGAGTAAAAAGTTATGGTTGTTTTACCGCGGACTGTCTGGCAGAAACCGGGTTGCGAATCGGGTCGGGTCAAAATCGATTTAAAGCCTCAACTTCACGTTTTAAAATGCCATTTCAGTTCTGAAACAGTGAGAAAACATAAGGGAGAATTCCAAGAGAGTTCTTGAGTATCAAAATCGTGCGATGGTAAATTGCGAACCTAAATTTAAGAATTTTATTAGCATCGCGCGTATATTTGAAAATATTTTATTTTAAAGTTATATTATTTTATTACCTTTTCTAAAGTATTTTAAAGGTCTATGAAAAATATTTTTGTTATGATATAATTGTATATGTATTTATTTTATAAGGTTTTTATACATTGTAATATTTTAACGGAGATAGTAAATTTAGTTATGTTAAAATTTATTATTATAATATAGTAGGTTTTGTTTGAAATAATTTTCTATGAATTATGGTATACTTAAAAAGTTATATATATTTTACCACGAGCTTATATAATACCCGAGTATATAAATAACGGGATAAGAATATTATTTTGTTGCCTTGTAATTGCCACCTCCACTCCACGTGTAGGTGGAGGGAGTGGCCAGCAAGTACTAACAGTGAGTGGTGGCATCATTTGGAACTTGTAGCATTAACTAACCATTGTTCTTAACCCTTAGAAATGACATTATTAACATGGATAACTTCAGCAAATTCTTGGATTTTCATTTCCTCCTATTGGGTGTTGGTTGGTTATAAACATTGTGAGATGGGGTTGCACGCTGAAAGGATTTTCGTGGAAAAAAAATATCTGTGCTACGATATATTTCTTTTTATGGAAAGAAAATCAATTATCTACGTCAAATTATTCAAGCCCGAGTTCAAGTTTGATTTCATTTCGGAGCTTTTTCGGAGAGGTTCAAGCTTGTCATCGGACGACAGGTAGATTACGGTTTATTTTCCCTAGACTCCGCATATATAGGATAAAATTGTATTAATGGGCATCCTTGGGTTGGTTTATTAGGTTGGTACCACAGACCTCGACCGCTTTATTCATGTCCGCCTACTTTTGTTCCTCTGTTGCTTGTAGTACTTGCCGATATATTTTATTTACCCTTGTGGTCCTGTGAGGCCTTGTTGACTCTGGAACATAGAAGGTGGGATTTTGGGAATGTCCGCGAGTCCCGGGCATAGAATTATCCTTCTAGGCTGGCTATGCTTGCTGAATAGATGTGGGCCTGTGCAGGGTCGATAAGTTGATTGTGAGCTGCTGGGCAGCTATTGTGTGTGATCATACCATTTCCATGCATATAAAGGGGTTTTTATCCATGTTTTACTATGGTTTTGGCTTCGGGCCTACTGGCACTATTTTCTAATCTTGCATGGCCCCGGGGGCTTGTTTTTAATGGAAATGATTTGAAAATGGTTTGATTTAACTTGTGAATGTTCCTGGGTAAAAGAAAGTAAAATTATGTTTGAAAACACCAGTTTTACGACTAACGCTAGACTCGGCAGGGCCGGGGTGCTAGTTTAGTTTTCTTGCTACTTGAGATGATTTTTAGCCTCGGTCGGACCGAGCACCTGAGATGACTTTCTACTGTTTAGACCCGGTTATGCCCGGGCACCCTTGGAGGGGTTTTTGAGATATGTTCCTACTACTTTAGTCCTTGACAGGGTCTGGGCATGCATATTCGATACTGGGTCTCTATCTTGAACCCGAACTTGCTTCCGGATGACATGTTTTGATACTGAGTTTTAGTATGGGGTCAGGGACCTCCATGGACCTTGCCATCCGGGCCAGGGGCTGCGGGCTGCGTGTGCCGGAGGAATGGTATACGGTGGAGTAGAGGTATACGGGCAGTGTCCTTCCATGGAACCTACCTGCTGGGCCGGATCGGCACCGGAGGAGGTACATACAGAGATACCATCTCACTT
>QJPP01007648.1:0-59213 GCA_003996215.1 Jaltomata sinuosa | reverse complement strand
TCCGCGAGTCCTGGGCATAGAATTATCCTTCTAGCTGGTTATGCTTGCTGAGTAGCTGTGGGCCTGTGCAGGGTCGATAGGTTGATTGTGAGCTGCGGGGCAGCTATTGTGTGTGATCATACCATTTCCATGCATATAAAGAGGTTTTATCCATGTTTTACTATGGTTTTGGCTTCGGGCCTACTGGCACTATTTTCTAAAACCTTGCATGGCCCGGGGGGGGGGCGTTTTTTATGGAAATAATTTGGAAATGGTTTGATTTAACTTGTCGTTAAAATCATCAGTGGTTTACGATTTTCACTTATAACTCGCATGTGTGGGCCGGGGGATAATAGTGTAGTTTTCTTGACTGACTTGAGATGAATTTAAGCATCGTTGTACCGAGCACATGAGATTGACTTAGTTGTACTGGGCTTTGTAGACCCGCGACGCCCGCAGCCTTGGAGGGTTTTCAAGATATTTTCCTACTATTAATTAAGTCCTGGACAGGGTCTGGAGTGCAAGTTGAGACTGGTTCGTTATATGTCTGATATTGAGAGCTGGGACTTATATCTTGAGTACCATGTTGTCTGATACTGAATTTATGGTGTTATGGGTCGAGAACCCCATTGGACTCTTGCTAGTTCCGGTGCCAGGCTACGAGCTGCGTGGCGCCGGGAAGAGGTGTATACGGGGGGAGTAGAGGTATACAGGCAGAGACCTTCCATGGAATCACCTTTACCTGCTGGCCGATCGGCGCCGAGAATGGGTACATACAGGGATACCATTTCACTTGAGATCTTCATGCATCATATCATTCATTGTTTGAGGCTCCACCCTTGTTTGTTGTTTGTTGATTGTACGCTCCGGTAGTATGGGATGCCGAGGGTTTGTTTTCACTTGTTTGTGTTCCTCGGTTGTATGGGCTGCCGGGGGACTGTAGGTAGACTCTTGCTATTTACTTACAGAATTGTTCCGTGTTACGGTTAAGTATGAAATTGGTTACTGCTAAACTGTTAGTTTCTGGATTTAGGATTGATATGATTAGTGGTTCTGATTCATGTCTCTGAGCATGCCTATCATTACTCTTTCTCTCTTCTTCTTACACTTGAGGTTACCGGTATACCGTCCATTTTGTAAACTTATTATGTATACACTGTTAATGCAAGGACCCCAGGTGCGTTGTTTCTTACTTTCACCTGTGCCTATGGTGTATATATTTTGTTTGCTGACCTCACATGTGGTTCTGTTGATTTCCCTCTGGGCTAGTTCCTGTGTACCTTTCGTTGATTTCTGTGACTGCTTACTTTTATTCTGTCTGTTACTACGCTTTTATCTTATATGTGCCCAGTCGGCCTATGATACCTACTGGGTACCTTATGCTTCGCATTTGGTGCTCACCCTACCCCCTGTATCTTTGGGTGCAGATCCTAGCGTGGGCCATCGCCGTTAGATCGCTGTGATTCGTGCTTGGAGATCTGTTGGGGACTACTTCAGGCTGAGGGTGAGCTCTTGGCGATCGGAGCTTAGCTTTAGTTTATCTTTTGCTTCATGTACTCTATTACCATTCAGAGACATCTGTATATATTTTTTTGGATTATTTGCACTCCATGTATGTAGTTTGGCTCTATACTATGATACCAGGTCTTGGGGTTTGGTTTAGTTTTCGCATATGTATATATATATATATCCCTGTTATCTATCCTCTTCATCTTGTTCCCTTATTTATTAGATAGTAGCCCATTACTAACTGTCCTGGGCTACGGGGATTGGTTCACCTACCGGGGGTTGTAGGTGCCATCATGACCGAGAAATCGGGTCGTGACATGATGGGGTCAATTTTTAATTCTCTAAAGTTTTGGTATGGGTACAGCTCATTGGTCATAGCGTTGACCTACTAATGCATTTTCTAGTGCCGTACCTTGGCCTCGTGTTCACTTAAAATTTTCATCAAAGTCTTGAAACACATTTTAATTGATTTCTAATCGATCAAATGGTTATGTAACTTGATTTCTTAGCTCTAACATGAGTACGAGATGACTTAAACATGTCTTGAGATGTGACGTTTTACAAAGGTCGTGGTGGTTCTCAAGAAGGTATTGGTGCATCATAGGCTAGTTGAGGTGGTGCTAGAGGAGTTACTAGACAGAAGGTGAGCGTGCTCATTGTTATGCATTTCCAAGTAAACCAAAGGCAGAGGCCTTTGATGCAGTTTTCAAATGTATTGTTCCTATTTTTTAATGACCCTTCTGGTCATTTTCATAATTTTCATGTATTTTTACTGTTTTGACCCTTTTCATAGCTTTTATACTGTATTTGTGACCTACAACGATGAGTGGTACAGTTCCCGAGGTGTTTTATTGGATTCAGGGTGAAATATTCACTTTTGGACCTTTTTGGTTGCTAAGGCTTGACTTGGGTCAATATTTGTGGAAGACAAAATTGGATGGAATTTTGGTCGATTCCAATAACTCCTGGATGTAGTTTTTAGGCTTATGGGACCTTTGATTTGGGTCTCGAGGCTTTCAAACTTATTTTGGATACTTGGATGGATTATTAATATTTAGTTAAAGTATTGACTTCGGTCGACATTTCATCAAGATGACTCAGTTGGTTGTTTTGATAATTCCATTGAGTCTAGAATTCCATTTTCAATCAGGTAGCACATTTGGTTTGTGTTCATGGGGTTCTAAATGCATCTCAGGGGTCCATTGAGAGTTTGGTTATTTGGTTAAGCTGGTGATGCAGTTGTTATTGGTGCAGCCACTCCTGCAGAGCTTTTCTCTCTCTTATGGAGATACTTCAGCATGAGCTTTATGCACCACCGAAGGAGGGTGACGTCAAGAGGGAGTCACTCTTGTGGAGCTTCTCTTTCTCCCTCGGAGGGTGTACTATACATCGGGTTCCTCTACTACAGACTACCTCTACTGTTGTGGGCCCATCCTATATGGTTTTCCTCACTTCTAAAAAGCCTGGTGCAGCAAGTGGCTTCCACTCCTGCGGAAGTTTCACCATGCCTGCGACATCGCGCCTGGGACAGATCTTTCGTAGGTGCGATGAGCGCTCGTCTTTAAAGACCTTTTTCCTTATTTAATTCCAAAGATATTTGAGAGCTCGATTAAGGGAGATTCCACGAATTCTTGGAGGATTCCTCGTTTGGTAAGTAAGATTTCTTCCTTGTTACCTTCTCTTACTCGTTGTAGCTCTAATTTCATCTTTAATTCGCGATTTAAGTCAATAAATTCTTGATTTCTTCCATGATCGAGTGGACTTGTTTCCATCTTTGCCCAATTTTTGGGCATTCGACTCTTATATTTGGTGTAAGATAATTGGGGAAAAATATTGTGTTTCCATCGACGAGCCTCGAGGGTCAATTTTTGACTCAATTTCTAGCCCAAATTATAAATTATCAATATAGATATTGTTAGTCTCGTATTAATGTATATATTATATATTTGATAGAGTGGTAGTGATCTGAGTCTTTGCAGGAGGGGATGGCTTCCGTGTGATAGTTTGTGTATGTTGTTCAGTAGTGAGGTAGGCTATGGTCTTCTTTTCTTTAGACTTCACTCAGACAGATAGTATATAGTATAAATTGCATGTTGGTAAATATTATTTCTAGGTAGGAATATGTTTATATCATGTTCAGATTTATGGCATATTTTGATATTTTAGAATAGTGTTCTTTCTTTAGCCTTAGTTTTAGGTTGCTTATTTAGTATTAGGCTTGGACCAAGGATCCTTAGTTTAGATTCGAGGTATGATGTCATGCCCCAAAATAGAGGGGGGACAAGAACCGTATGACCACCTGCTTTACGAGTAATCTATGACATAAATGAAGTTATAAACTGATAAACGAGCAGAATAACTAACATATGCCGCATATATATATATATACCATAGAGTTATTTGAACAAAACTGTACAATGTGACACTAGGTAATGTCTAGAAAGCCTCCAAAGAGTACAAAATGCTATACTACTAATAACTAGTCGGGACAGGCCTCGATGTACCCAACTAGAGATCTATACATAATCTAGCTCCAGATGGAAATGAAGCTCACCAAAATATCAGTCGAAGAAGCAAGAGAACCTAATGCGGGTGTCTGCTCCCCTGTGAACCTGACCCTGTATTTATAAGAAAATACAGTGCCCCGAACGTAGGGAAGTCAGTACATATACAACATGTACTGGTATGTAAAATAGACATAATAACAAGTAGATAAATATAGAAGCTCATATGAATCAAATGTCAAAATGAAAGAATTATGAGCATACAAGTAATAGATATACGATATGAAACTGTAACCTATGCATTAACCTTATTAGTTCTTTATGTTACGTTCAAAGAAGTGTTCATTATAATATAGCCCCTATGGCTTGCCTAGGTGACGTACTTACACTATATTTAATATAAATGATCATGTGATGGCCTACTGAAGGCGATCCAAGTCACATGTAAAGCATATGTTGCTCAAGTACTTATTGCTATAATTTTATACATATGACTATAATCGTGGTCTAATACGAGGTACGCCTTTTGAGGGCTCACTATAAGGGTTTTCCCGCAGGCCACATATGCCATGTATTGGTTTGAGTCAAGGGAAACTAGTGCATGACATTTCAGCTGACTCCAAATACAAATAATGCCATAAGAGCAGGTACGCCACAATGTTCGGGCTCACTATAAGGGTCTGGTCTCAATCTTATGCACAGAATAGCATCGTACGGGTGTGTCAAGTAGAACCTATGAATACCCTCCCGTCGCTAACTTTTATCAAGTAATGACCTTAAAGCCCTATGACATATGATTTACGATAACAATCGTTCAACTATTCAAGTAAGATCTCTATATGATACCTAACTTAACGAACATGATATCACTATCCAAATAGTAGTTCTTACTTTAACTTATGGCTATATCAAATAGGTTGTCACATAAGCTAATGTAATTATGCTATGGACATTTATTTAATTTATAATATATGACACATACATAAGTCCACATTGTGTGAATTCTAAGGATTTCAAGTAAAGACACTTATGGTCATGTCAAATATTAAGAAAGTTTGACGCGAAAGGAATAATAAGAGTACGTATAAGCTTTAATGGTTAAATAAGAGAATAACACATGAAGTAACATAAAAACCTTATTTTCATTCTTTCATCTAGGCTACTTGACCTTTATAGGGGGAACATGTGACGTAGGGTAGTGCCTTACAGCAAAGAAAATTTTAGCTTCACATATCTCGGGTGCTTTCCTAGCTAGTAGTGGTACTACGAGCTTCCAACAACCCAACACACCTTGTGTAGCCCCTATGCGACCAACCCAATCAACTACATACACAAAACATATATGTATTCATCAATAACCCATAAATTTATCTAACAATTCACTCTAATGTTCTTCAGTTACATCAAAAATTAATCAAATCCCTTAACTATAGTTTAGAGTGAATTTCTTATTTTCAACTTACCAAATGCAATATTAAATCTTTCAATTAGTAGAAATTTCCAAAAATTCCATCTTGTTCATCTTTTTCCCTCCTTTAAAAACCTTAATAATCAAGACCCACTTTAAGAATTAAATAAAAATTAAAATCAAATATCCTCAAATACTTATTTAGAATCATACCCAAAATAGAGGGGCGGGCAAGAACCGTATGACCACTTACTTTACTAGTAATCTATGACATAAATGAAGTTATAAACTGATAAATGAGTAGAATAACTAACATATGTTGCATATGTATATACCATAGAGTTATTTGAACAAAAACTGTACAATGTGACACTAGATAATGTCTAGAAAGCCTCTAAAGAGTACAAAATGCTATACTACTAATAACTAGTCGGGACAAGCCCCGATGTACCCAACTAGAGATCTATACATAATCTAGCTCCAGATAGAAATGAAGCTCACCAAAATATCAATCGAAGAAGAAAGAGAACATAATGCGGGTGCCTGCTTTCCTGTGAACGTTACCCTGTAATATAGTGCCTCGAATGTAGGGACGTCAGTACATATACAACATGTACAAGTATGTAAAGCAAACAAAATAACAAGTAGACAAATATAGAAGCTCATATGAATCAAATGTCAAAATAAAAAAATTATGATCATACAAATAATAGATGTACGATATGAAACTGTAACCTATGCATTAACCTTATTAGTTCTTCATGTTACGTTCAAAGAAGCGTTCATTATAATATAGCCCCTATGGCTTGCCTAGGTGACATACTTACACTATATTTAATACAAATGATCATGTGATGGCCTACCGAAGGCGATCCAAGTCAAATGTAAAGCATATGTTGCTCAAGTACTTATTACTATGATTTTATACATATGACTATAATCGCAGTCTGATACGAGGTACGCCCTTTGAGGGCTCAGTATAAGGGTCTTCCCGCAGGCCACATATATTATGTATTGGCTTGAGTCAGGGGAAACTAGTGCATGATATTCCAGCTGACTCCAAATACAAGTAATGTCATAAAGGCGGGTACGCCATAATGTTCGGGCTCACTATAAGGGTCTAGTCTCAATCTTGTGCACTAAACAACATCGCGCGGGTGAGTCAAGTAGAACCTATGAATACCCTCTCGTCGCTAACTTTTATCAAATAATGACCTTAAATCCCTATGACATATGATTTACGATAACAATCGTTCAACTATTCAAGTAAGATCTCTATATGATACCTAACTTACCGAATATGATATCACTATCCAAATAGTAGTTATTACTTTAACTTATGGCTATATCATATAGGTTGTTACATAAGCTAATGTAATTATGCTATGGCCATTTATTTCATTTATAATATGTGACACATACATAATATCACATCGTGTGAATTCTAAGGAGTTCAAGTAAAGACACTTATGGTCATGTCAAATATTAAGAAAGTTTGATGTGAAGGGAATAATAAGAGTACGTATAAGCTATAATGGTTAAATAAGAGAATAACACATGAAGTAACTAAAAAGACCTTATTTTCATTCTTTCATCTAGGCTATTTGACCTTTATAGGGGGAACATGTGACGTAGGGTAGTGCCTTACGGCGAAGAAAGTTTTAGCTTCACATATCTCGGGTGCTTTCCTAGCTAGTAGTGGTACCACGAGCTTCCAACAACCCAACACACCTCGTGTAGCCCCTATGCGACCAACTCAATCAACTACATACACAAAACATATATGTATTCATCAATAACCCATAAATTTATCTAACAATTCACTCTAATGTTCTTCAGTAACATCCAAAATTAATCAAATCCCTTAACCATAGTTTAGAGTGAATTTCTTATTTCTAACTTACCAAATGCAATATTAAATCTTTCAATTAGTAGGAATTTCCAAAAATTTCATCTTGTTCATCTTTTTCCCTCCTTTAAAAACTCCAATAATCAAGACCCACTTTAAGAACTAATAAAATTAAAATCAAATATCTCCAAATACTTATTTATAATCATACTCAAAAGTGGGGTAAATAATTTACTTCTTAGAATCCAAATCTCAGTTTTTGCTCTTGAAAAATCCTTGAGCTCAACACAAAATTCTCTTCCAAAAATTACAAACTCAATTGCTTTCCCTCCTTTTTATTCTTCCTTAAACAGTGTTGTAAAGAGGAGAAGTGTAGGAGAATTGAACTTCTAGTAGTACTAGTATTGAACGTGCTCCCCCCTCTTTCTCTTAATTTTTTTTTGGAATTGGAAAGAAAGACAGTAGTGATGAAGAAGAGCCCAAGTGGTGCTATTGTTGTTTGTTGTACGAGCAGCACCCAAAAGCCACCCTTTTACTTCTTTCACCCTTTTTCTTTTTTTTTCCTAATTAATTAAGGGCTGAGCCCGATATAATTTTTTCAATTGTTATTCCTTTTCTTGCCAACCTTATTAAGTATTTTAGAAAAGAACAAGGTGGCCCCATCAACAACAAACATACTAGTATACAATTATATATACTACACTTCTTTTTAAAATATGCACCCTGTAACTCTTTATAGATTAAGAGTTATGCGTATTTAAAGTGTTAAACTCGTATTCGAAATTTCTTGAGGCCTTACATATGATTTCATGGTAGAATAGGGTCAAGGATGTTAGCTTACGTTGTGACGTATTTACTTCTATATTCTCCCTATTAATTGGGACTTGTAGGGCCTATAGCCCCAGATTTGTGTGGTACTAGGTTTTTCAGTGGATTGTGGCTATGATGTGGACTTATTCATTCCTATTTCATGTAACTGAGGTATATATATATACACACTTCATATTTTGTTGCTATTATCCTTCCTATTTGTGTTGTGCTTTAGACTGTTGGGACTCTTCTCTGTATTGTTTTACCTTTTCTTGGTATTTATACTGTATATTTGTTCTTCTGAGCTTGGTCAGTCTTTATACTATACTTCTACATCTTTTCTGATGTAAATCTTAGTACGAGTCACTCACAATGATTTATGCTCATTTGGGGACTTGTTGATGGAATTTGTGGTGAGCTTTTGGCATTTGGAGACTTACCCCTTTCCCTCCTACACTTATTGTCCATATTTTAAACTTCTTGGACATATGTGTATTTGTGTAATTATACTCCTGTATTTTAGTGGCTCTTGCACCAGTTACATCGAGTTCAAGGATGGTTTCCTTGTATATTTTGTTTTCATATATTTCTCGTGGGCTTATTTTGTATATGTATGTATATATAACAGGTAGTTATTCTTGTTCTTGCTCTCTTTACTATTCACTAGCTTGCTACTTTTTATACATAACTGTGGGGCTTGGCTTACCTAATGAGGGTTATAATAGGTGCCAGCATGGCCTATTAGTGTTGTTTGGTGGGGTTCTACCTATTAGTGTTGTTTTTCTTTTTGAGAGATTTTACCGTTGCTACTGCATTCATCAAGTTTGCTACTTAACAAGAAAGAAAATAAGTTTGTTTTAGTAATAACGTACTTGAATTTGCTTATACTTGTAATTAATTTGTATTGAATTTTATCATGAAGATAGTATATATATGAAGATGAAAATAAGAGAAAATAAAAAAATTATATGAGTATTTTCTTATCGTTTAAATCGAAAACCCCAAAACATTAAGGACCAAAATCGATTAACCAAAAATCGATAACAAATATCTTATTGGTTTGGCTATCGATTTTGCATGTTTACGAACCAAAAACCGATGAACCAAAAATCGATAAATTGAATCAATAATATACAAAATCGAACCGAATCGACTCATGCGCACCCCTAATTGGAGCAAGTTATTTTCCATATTTTTGAGGTTAGCAATTTTATTTTCTATGAAATTATCCATATAATTATCTTTTAATTAAAGTATGATAATGTAAAACTCTTTTACTTATTAGGACTCCCTCCGTCCATCTTTATTTGTCTACTATTGATTTGGCTTACATCATAAGAAATACTCCCTCTGTCCCATTTTATGTGGCAGTTTTCGCTTCCCGAGAGTCAAACAGTTTAAGTTTGACCGTGAATTTGGACATGCAATCTTTAAGTTTTTTGAAATAAAATTTATATATTTGAAAATTACATAAAAAGTACTACAAGTCTCAATAATAGACAATTCAAAATATTTAAAAGATATATAAAAAAATTACGGTCAAAAATAGACTTGTTTAAATCTCGAAATCCGAAATATGCCACATAAATTGGGACGGAGGGAGTAATAAATAGTGGGGCAATTTACTATATCACCCTTTGAATATATTAAATTTAATGCTTTCGAAAATGTATTGAGTAATGAATAGTATTTAATAGCAAAGTTAAATTCTCTTAGCTTAGTCCATGTCTTAGTATGAAAAAAGGAAAATCCTTCATCTTATAATAGACACAAAATTGATTTTTTAAACTGGACAAGTATTTATTATTGAATATCTATTTTTAATATATTGGACACAAGTAAAAATATATGAAGGGTGTAATGTATAAAAGTTAAACTCAAACATAAAATGCTATATATAAATCTGATCGAGTGACTTCTAGTCTCCATCGTAGTAAGGTCTGACCAGCTGAGCTAACCATGATGTATTAGCAAAAGAACTTTGGGAAACACAGCAAACATACGTCAAAAAGTCATCAACTTTGATGTAATTAACTAATGCTACTAGCTATCTGTAGTACTAAAAAATGAAGTTTTCTTCATGGTGGCTATAGACATCATTTTAGGTGATCAGATATTACAGGCTACTGCAAATTCATAGAAGCATATGGAAGCACTTGTATTTCAAGGTGAGTGGAATGGAACTCTATTGATACTATAGCTGCTAGACATGCCTGTTTCTAGTTGCAACTATTTATGTTCATGTAAAATAGAATTAATGAGCTATAGTTAAAAGCAGAAATTTTACTATGGAGTTCATTTATCTACTATATATAGAGAAAATTTAATCTTGTATATACAATTAATTTGTGACTTCTCAATTACCCCCTTTCGCCAGGCTTCTCTAGCTCCGCCCCTGTCTTTCTTAGCAATTGGTTATGTAATTATATAAATTATTATTAAATATAAAAAATATCATTTTTTATATTAACTAAAAGAAATATTATCACGTAAATTGAAGGATGGGAGTAACATTTTTGTATGTTGGTATATCTCTATGTTTAGGTGTTTTAGTTTTTCCATTTCCATATATATATATATATATCAAAAATTTTATTTTAATGAAATAGTTCTACAAGTTTAGTGATTATTCGAGGAATTGACTCATATAATAGTCGCATAAGAAGAATGAAAAAGTTTCAAACAAAATGGAGAAACATCGTATATTTATCATTCTAGTCATGCATGGTTTACATAGATTTCTGCCTTTATTAGTGAGTCTGTTTCCAGCTGATAGCTTTCTTGAACGTTGACCAATAGTTTAGGGAAAAAGCACTGCTCATTTACACCTGATGATAAAAGGTCCTAATTAAAGCTGTGAAAAAACTGTGACATCAACATGATCTCAAATTGTATTCTCTTGACATCAACACTTCAATATGATAGGAGTATATTATAAGTGCAAATAAAGGCCATGAATTCAAAAATCTCATCTCTATTCAAAAACAAAAAATACATTAACATATTTGATAGCATTCTTTTACTATCTATCTTCTAAAATACTATGTAATATATAGATTCTCTCGTACTAATATTTGTAATCAGGAGAATTATGAGAGAATCTATATTTAATATTTCATAAGATATTCAAATTCTCCTGATTACTTTTATTCAAATTGTTTGAAAAACAAAACTCACAACAATACATCATCAGGGAAAACTGACAAGCACTAATTTTCAAGTGAGTTCAATTCGATCATTGGAATTGACAGGATAGCTAGATCTCCTTTCACTAAAAAAATGCATTTTTTTTAAAGAAACATATACTATGAGTAGGGTAACGGAGATTTCAAAGGAGGGTTTGTTAACTTCACTGTTAGTACAATGCAGTCGACAAAAAGACCAAAAAACTCTAATAAAACGCATAGATGTAAAAATCATTAAAATAAGTATTTAAAAGGTATATGAAAAAATTGTGATAATAAAACGGATACATATATTAAAATTATGAAAATTTTAACAAAACATTAATTTTTGAACCCATACTTGTATAATTCTAAAGGGCTCATGAATGGTGAAAACATAAATGTCGAACTCTAACAAAATCTAAATCTTAGATCTAAGGGAGGGAGAAAGAAAAGAAACCTATGAAACTTTAGCTTACTTTATCTCCATATTAGATTTGGCTGCTGTGATATGAGTCCCATGGTTTCCAGCGACTATAAAATCCTGAGGGAAGAAAAGACATTAAAAGTGATGGTTTTTACACAATCAGGTCACTTATAAAATAAATATAAAAAAAAATCAATGATAAACATTAATTAACATGTGAAAAGATCTTCATATTGTCGGTGTATATAACTTGAATCCTAAAAGGATACCTTGTGATGAGGAAGTGGCTGTGGCCATAGCTGCAGTTTCATTTGATTTCACTATATTTCTACTAATGTCCCAATTTCCATTGTTGTTGAAAGAAGAGCTACCATAGTAGGTACCTGACTCCATTGGAGCATAGAGATTAGAGTGAAAACCAAAGATCAAAGAAGGGTTGATTTTAATTTTGGTAACTCCAGATCCCTCAATTATTTCTTTGTTTGTTTGTAATTTGTTCATACAGAATTGTTCTTCCATATTTTCCCTAATATCCTTATTCTTCCCAAAGAAATTAGATATTATCTGAGAATTAGCTGCTGATCTGTGTGTAGTTTCAATTCTGCTCCACATTTTCTTGATTGTTCTTTCCCTAGCTCTTGCTCTTGCCTTGGCCCTTGACTCTCTTGAAATTAGGACATGATCTGTTGCCTCATCTTTTACTACTTCTTCCTTTTCTTTTGCTCCTACATAAATATAATAGAATTGAAATGATGTTAGTAGAGCAGACCACACGAAACATATTTTCGGCTATAAATAATTCAAAGATAAGATAACACTTACTTCTAAAAAATCACTATTTTTTTCACTCAAAAATATTTAGTGGCTATATTTTCCCAAATATTTTGATTGAATGGGTGGAAAAAAAAATAGTAATGTTTTCATCTGAAAAAATAAGGAAATTTTCCACTATTTAAATGAGAATCTGTTTTCCACCATACATTTTTCCAGTGAGCTGGTTCGATGGAAATGAGTTGGAAAATCGTATTCTATAGCACATATCTTCCCTTGCATCTTTCTTAGGTGCGACCTTGGGGTGCTTATTTTGGTTAGCCTTGGTTTCCAAATTCTAGTTCAAAGCAGAGGAGGACAGGGCTCACGAGGTTAGTGGGAGCCTATGTCGGAGAAAACCTAATCAAAGTAATTCTAATACTTGAGTTCAAGCTCCTACTTCAAAGTGATTTAATAGTGATATAGATCGAACCTGTGTTCTTCGGGTGATGAGCCTGATGAGTTGACCAATTAGTCAGTTCCTCATTGGCTAGTTTGGAGTGTGTGAATAGCCAATTAAAGGTTTTGCTTGGTTTGTCAAAACCTAGCATTTCTTGAAGATCAAAGAACTTCCGAGCCATGCCTATGGAGAGCCTTACTCTCCGATCTCTTGGACCTTCAGCCGTCAAAATCTTAGTACACCCTATCTTTCTTTTCTTTGGTTTTTTCTTGATGGGAAATGACCTTAAGGAGTTATCACAATGATCTTGATTGTTTATTGAGAATCCCATGTTCTTTGCTAAGTAGTGGCTAGAGAACTGATTTTGGTAATGGTGATCAAGGAGAATTTGGTTGCCATTGAGGCCAAGAAAGGGAGAAGAGCTGTGAAAGGATGATGAGAAAGTGTATAGAGGAAGAGGGTTTCCAGTACTATTGTTACTGGCAGGGAACATTTTGGTCAAAGGAAATTAATTAGGGTTGTGGAATTTGGACTAAAATATTGAAGATACAAAAAACTTTTTAGATCAACTAATTATACTACTGCAATTGCACAGAAGCTCCATGCATTAGAGTGTTTTGGCTTTCATAAACTAAAGAAGGAGCTTTTTTTTGCCAAACACAAACAACTGGAAGGAGCTTTTTAAATCGCTCAGAGAGGAGACAACCACGTCTCAATAACAAGCAAGTTAGAAATGTGTCTCAATCACAAACAAGTTAGGGGAATTTTCGCTCATTACTCCATTTAAGTACATCTTAATTGAAGAATAACAAATTAAACAACAAGAATAATCATTACTATTATAATAACAAACAACAAGATTAGTTTATCAAAAATGTTAGAGTGGGTGAAGATTCCACATTGGTTGGGGAATGGACTGATGGTTTGCCTATATGGACTTGGGCAATCCTCCCCTCATGAGCTACTTTTGGGGGGGTTGAGTTAGGCCCAGGTATCAATATCTTTACATGATATCAGAGCGTCATTTTGTACTACTCAACTATATAAATCAATCACAACTACACCAATTAATAGGAATACATTTTTTAATTTTTTTTATTGAAATAAAATTCATATAGGGGTATATTTGATCCTTCTCACACATAAAATTTTTTTTGCCTTCTTTAATTCAATGACTAATTTGGCTTTATTATTTTGATGATCAATTATTTTTCACTCATCATTTTGTAAAATCTACCATAGATGCCCTGAATTTCTTGCAAATATTTTTTTTAAAAATACAATACGGCCGCAAAAATGTTTAGTTTTAAATATGTATTTTTATTTTTATTTTCTCTTTTACTCCATTCACACTTCTTTCTTTTTATTTTTAATATTTTCACACTAAAAATAAAAGCAAAAAAATATAATAAGAACAAAAAACTGAGACAATGATAAGCAAATAGATCAACAAGGGAGATATTTAAAATCCAAATTAGTAGTTGAATCGAAGAAGTCAAAAAAAAATCACGTATGAAAAAGATCAAGTATACCACTGAACTTTGCAAGAAGGATCAAATATACCCCTATATGAATTTTATTTTAATAAAAATAAATTTAGAATCATTTTTTTAACTTCTATTAGCCGGAAAGGGTATATATGAGCCATTTGTGTAACAGTAGGGATATATATGAGCCACTTTTCTAATGAAAAGTGTATCAACTCTAAATCGCAAAATTGAGAGGTCTATCAAACCCTTTTCCCTATATTATATAGTATCTAGTACATTTCCCTTTTTTAGCCTTGATTTTTGGCATTGGAGAATATCTACTTAACGTAATTGTTCTGATGATCATTTTCAAACTTGCCCTAATTAAGAAACCACCAATGAAAGTGATAGAAATAATTATTGGATATCTATCTATTAAAAACAATAATCTTACATTTATGGTCAAATAGAAGAGTAAATTCATTAGGTCTGAAGAAAAAAAACTAGGTATAGAATATGAGACTCCATATATAGAATAATTGAAGAAACTAGGGCTGACATTGATTAACCCCGTGAGCTTTATGTTTGGACAGTGAGTATTCAAAGTAGTGGTCAGGTACATGTACTTTTCACTTATGTTCACAAAAAGACAACCTAATTTCTGTTTGTTCTGGCTGGCTTCTTCTGATTAGGAGCTCATCACATCAGTCAAATTACAACTATTATCATCCACTAACCCTAGCCAAATCCATCTTTGAATATTCCACTAGGACCAATAGAAGCAAACCCTAAAATATTTACTCTACATTCTTTTTTTGTTATATTAGGTTTATTGAAAAAAATTAAATACAATACAACAACCCAACAAAGTCCACAATAAAGAATCATTCTAATATTTAATTTTTACTAATTTTAGCTATTATATAAGTTTTTATATATTATACGCTTGTTGTACATTGAGTATATAGCGACGGCGACTACAAAGGAATTACGGATAAACGGAAGAAATTTTTTATAGCCACCTACCTAAAAATGTTAAGATCCCTTTAAATAAACACCACATGATGAAAACGAAACTCAATTAAATCTAGTACTTACAAAAATATGGGGGGACTAGACCAATATTAACTCCTATAGGTAGGGATGAACATGGTATAGTATATACTGAATTACTATATCGAATTAAAAATTTTGATATCATAATTTTGATATTATGATATTTGATATGGTATATGATATACATTTTAAATTTTTTTGCTATTCGGTACAAAAGGAGTTATTTGTACTTTCTTTTTAATATATATTTCTACATGTGCAATGTGTTAGTATGATACAACTAAGATTTTTTTTTGAAAAGTCAGAGTCATAATACTCTATTATACGAGTATATATTAGTCGAAATCGAACAAACTATGATTACCAATTTGCCATACCGCAAAATACGGAAACCGAACTTCAAAATACTCAACCATACTAAATTAATTTGGTAAGATAATGGTATAGTATTTTTGAAAACAAACACCGAAATTAAGGTACCAAAATTTCAAATACCGTACTATATCATACCATGCTCACCCATACCTATATGGGTCAATTTAGAAATGAGGAAGTCTCAATTCTCTCTACAACGGTCGATTATATGCACTAAATTCCATTGCTAATCGTTGAGTAATCACGCTGTTTTTTTTTCATTGCTGGGATAAAGCCAAGTCGTGTGCCGAATTGTCTCCTAATTTTAAAGTAGAAATGCAATAACATTATGGAGAGAAAAAATAAAATGGGACGTAATCTTCCTTTTTAAATTTTTGTATAATCATCTGGAATAATCCACTGACCCGAATAATTCAAAATAAGTTCGATAAAAGAAAAAGAATAACCTTTTTACCAAGGATTTCTCAATTATCCAAAAATCAAACTCGAGGGCGTAATGTTGCATTGTTAAGATGTGTATACAAAAATTGTCAAAAAACAGTTTTCCTGGAAAAAAATGAAGCTTCAATTGAGTATAATCACCACTTAATTAAAAGATTGCAGTGGCACAAAAGACGTAGTATTAATTTGGGAGATGGGTGTACTTACTAATTATAATACTCAGCCTTTTAAGTTTGACAGTAAAATGTTTCAAAAAGATTGAACAGTAGTAGTGTCATGTCATTTCTTTTGCACACCTTTTTCTTATTATTTATGCAAACATATAGGGCTTGTACTCTCTTCATTCTTTTTATATGGTAACTAGTATATGTATTCGTGAGATACGCAAAACGTGTCAGAAAAAAATATAAATACTATTATATTATTTATTGACCAATTTATTCATTTATTTATTATTTTATTAATTGTGAAATTAAAGCTATTTGATTCACAATCATTTATTAGCAAGTACAAAAAAAGTTATTCTTACCTAAAAGATATATTAAATTTTTTATTCTTGAATTGAAAATAAAAAAATAATCAGAATATTCTCTTTTATCTTCTTTTATTTCTTTCTATTTTGGTTAAAAATAAGAAAATTAAATTTTAATTTTTAAAAATGCAAATTCAATTTTGATTGCCTTTTTAAAATGAAAATATTTTTGTGAAAATGCTTATTAGACTTTAAAACATTTTAAACTTATTTACATGACATTAACCTCGATGGAATATATTATAATCTATCCAAAAAGCAATTTTATCTGCCTAAGAAAATAATTTATATGTCAAAGAACCTTAAATATAGATACCTCGTGCGTTTTTTCTTTGCTTTTGATGTATTTTTTTAATTTATGATCTAATATAATAGCTTCTATACTACCTGCCAGGGACGGGTCCAGAGGGTACACAGGGGGTTCACCCGAACCCCTCTAAAAAAAATTATATTGTATATAAAGGATATTTTTAAATTTTTTATGTATACATATGGATTTTGAACCTTTTGGATATAAGATTGGAGGGTGGCTTAGTGATTAAGGAGTTCAAATTTTACCTTGAGGTTTCAAGTTCAAATTTCAAATATTATATTTTTATTTTTCGAACTCCCTAAATGAAAATTCTAGATCCGCCACTGCTATCTGCAAAACAAACAAACACAAAAGATATAAATTATGGAGAAGTGGAGAAAACAGAATTTTAACTATCTGTTTATTTTTATCTCCATTCGTGGTTATTTTTTTGTCAATCAATCAACGTATTCTTATTAACAACCACAACAGGATTACAATTGCATCATAGTAGCAAAACAACTATAGCAAAACTAGGCCCTAGATCCTATGGACATCCACTCCCCCCACTATTTCCTTCTATTCTTTGTAAAATGTTGTCTATCCACTGTTTATCTTTACATTTTTGCTTTCTTTGCAGCATCTCGACTATCTTGTGTTTACACTCTATTTGGACTTGCTTAGAAACTGTCTCTGGCATCGGGATACAGTGATTCCAAACAACGTCGTTCCTGGCCCTCCATATGTTATATATCACTGTTGCTGTGTTTACCCACAAAAAACTTTTACTCACCTTTTCGAACACAAGTATGCCAGAATAATAACAATAATTAAAACTGGAAAAACAGTAAATAGAAAAATATCCGAGATCACAGAATTCACTGTGTGTCCTTAAGAAATTTAATCCCCTCAATGTACCCGAGGTTGTGGATTATTTCCTCCCAGGATAAAATGGATATACCTGGTATTGACGTAGCGGTACCTCAAACCTCAATACCTTCAGCGAACTCAAAGAGTCAGTCTTCTATCACACTTAGACTCGATTTACTTTTGTAAGAAAATATATGTAGGATGCAGATTTTCGTTCTTGGAAAAATGAGGTAATCCTCTATATTTATAGCCAAGAGTTTGGGTTGAAATGGTGCGAAAAATACCTTTTCGGAATAGATATGGTGTCTGTTCAGAAGAAACATCTGTTCTGGGAATAGATATGGTTCCTGTTCAGAAGAAACATCTGTTCTGAACAGGTTTGGTGTTTATTCAGAGAAAACACTTGTTCGGAACAGGTTTGGTGTCTGTTCGAAAAGAACAATTCCTTTCCGAATTTCTGTTGGAAATTATTTCGTGAATTTTAAAATAATATTTCACGCGAATTAAATTAATGTCTAAGAAGAGGGAAATTATTTGTGAATTAAATAAATTTTATCCAAATAATTTATCAATCAATCACATCATTTGCCAAAGCCCAAGCCCAAGCCTAAGTCGTAGCCGTAGCCGAAGCCGCCGCCGCCGACGGTGCGAGGGGGCACTCTATTCTTAACCCTTTAAGAGCTAAATGGAGTGTTTCTTAATATAAGGACAAAACTTTTCCTCTATTCTACCAAGGAGGGAGAAATGACTTTTCTTTTTATTTTTCCTTCACTTGGTTCTCCCATATTTCCCAATTCACATTACACCCACATTTTCCAAATCACACCTTATCTTTAAAGGTCATTCTTTAAAGAACACAAACCCAACAATCCTCCACAGGAATGGGGAATGGCTATATCATGAAAACATATGCATGAAAAACTGTGTGATGCGAAAACAAGGATTAATTGCATCTGGATAAGTAGGTTTCCCTTTGAACTTTTCGTAGTGAACATATATCAGATATACTCGGTCAATCGGTAGACTTGATGTCTTTGAACCGTCGAGCTTTGGTGTATACCTAGACAACATAAGTCACACAATTAATCATTTAACTGTCTTTGGTTCTCATTATTTTGTTCGTTTCAACCATGAAAACTGCCTGGTTCATAAGTGCGTAGAGAACTGGCCTTACCGGATTCTCCTTGAAACGGCTTACACTTTACACTTACATAGGTGATTCCTAAATGTGTTATCTCGTAGATACACCATTTGATATACCCTGTATCAAACTTAGAAATCATTAAAAAACTTTAATGCCTTATCCTTGTTACTGAACATTGTCTCATCACGAGAATGGACCATAAAAGTTATTTTGACAATGTTGAACCGTCATCAATGACTTTGTTTGATCTCCTTGAACCTAGATCTTGGGATATCTAGTCTTCTAGGTAGAGTTACCGCTACGATGATTTGTCCTCGGCCATAGTCCCATTCCCTTTGATGATCTTTCAACTACCTCTCTAATTAGGCCTTTTGTAAGTGGATCCGACACATTATCTCTTGACTTTACATAGTCAATTATGATAATTTCACTAGAGAGTAGTTTTCTAACGATGTTATGTCTTCGTCGTATGTGATGAGTCTTTCTGTTATACATAACGCTCCCAGCCCTTCCTATTGCTACTTGGCTATCGCAATGTATCCATATAGGAGCCAACGGCTTAGGCCAAAATGGAATGTCTTCTAGGAAATTCCGGAGCCATTCAGCTTCTTCACCGGTATTGTCTAAAGCTATGAACTCAGACTCCATTGTAGAGCGAGCGATTCATGTTTGTTTGGATGATTTCCAAGATACTGCCCCTCCACCAATGGTAAAAATATATCCACTTGTGGACTTAGTTTGAGTTGACTCGGTGATCCTATTTGTATCACTATATCCTTCAATAACCGCTGGATATTTATTTTAATGTAAGGCAAAGTTTTGAGTATGTTCCAAATACCCCAAAACTCGTTTCATTGCCATCCAATGAGTCTGATTGGGATTACTTGTGTATCGACTCAATTTACTTATAGCGCAAGCTATATCTGGTCGTGTACAATTCATGATGTACATTAAACTTCTCAACACTCTGGTATAGTCCAATTGAGAATGACTTTCACCTTTATTCTTAGTAAGAGCAAGGTTCACATCAATTGCTGTTTTTGCAACTTTGAAGTCCAAATACTTGAATTTTTCAAGTACCATTTGGATATAATGAGTTTGAGACAATGCTAGACCTTGAGGAGTTTTGTGAATCTTAATTTCCAATATCAAATCGGCAACTCCTAAGTCTTTCATATCAAATTTACTAGCAAGCATGTGCTTCATAGCATTTATGTTAGCAATGTCGTTACTCATTATCAACATATCATCCACATACAGACAAACAATGATTACTTGATATGGAGTGTTCTTAATATAAACGCATTTGTCACACTCATTAATTTTGAAGTCATTTGACAATATTGTATGGTCAAATTTCGCATGCCATTATTTGGGTGCTTATTTTAGTCCATACAAGGATTTAACAAGCCGGCATACCTTCTTTTCATTTTCAGGAATCACGAACCCTTCAGGTTGTTCCATGTAGATTTCTTCCTCTAAATCTCCATTTAAAAAGGTTGTTTTTACATCCATTTGATGAATTTGAAGACCGTACACAGTGGCTAAAGCTATTAACACTCGAATTGATGTAATTCTTGTTACCGGTGAGTACGTATCAAAATAATTGAGACCCTCACATTGTCTAAATCCTTTGACTACAAGTCTTGCTTTATATTTGTCAATAGTTCCATCATCTTTTATTTTTCTTTTGAAAATCCATTTAGAACCTAAAGGTTTATTTCCTGGAGGAAGATCAACCAATTCTCACGTATGATTGTTCATTATGGATTCAATCTCACTATTGACTGCCTCTTTTCAATATTGAGCTTCCGAAGAAGTCATTACTTCTTTAAAAGTTCGACGCTCATTTTCTAACAAGAATGTCAGAAATTCTGGTCCAAAGAAACTAGAGGTCCTTTGACGTTTGCTACGTCTTGGATTTTCCTTATCAAGGTCATTTTCTGTTGTTTTTTCCCGAGGTCATTTAGATCCTTCGTTAGATGACTCACATTCCCTTTTATACGAATATATGGTTTCAAAAAATTCAGCATTATCTGATTCAATCACCGTATTCACATGAATGTCGGGATTTTCTGATTTATGAACCAGAAATCGATATGCTTTACTATTTGTAGCATATCCTATGAAAACACAATCAATTATTTTTGGTCCTATTTTTACCATTTTAAGTTTAGGAACTTGCACCTTAGCCAAACACCCCCACACTTTCAAGTATTCAAGGCTAGACTTTCTTCCTTTCCATTTTTCATATGGAATAGATTGTGTTTTACTATGGAAAACTCTATTAAGTATTCGACTAGCCGTACGATAGCATCCTCCCACAAGTTCTGAGGTAAACCTGAACTTATTAACAAGGCATTCATCATCTCGTTAAGTATTCTATTTTTTCTTTCCTCAATTTCATTTGATTGTGGTGAGTAAGGAGCAGTTGTTTGATAAATAATGCCATATTCCAAACATATTTCTTCAAAAGAAGATTCATATTCGCCACCTCCATCACTCCTTATCATTTTGATCTTTTTGTTAAGTTGTGTTTCAACTTCACTTTTGTATGTTTGAGTGCTTCAATTGCCTCATCTTTACTATTAAGTAAATATACATAACAATATCGCGTACTATCGTCAATGAAGGTTATGAAATACCTTTTTCCACCGCGAGATGGTATTAACTTCATGTCACAAATATCTGTGTGAATTAAGTCTAAGGGATTTGAATTCTTTTCAACGGACTTATAAGGATGCTTAACATACTTATATTCAACACATATTTGACATTTGGATCGATTACATTCAAACTTAGGCAATATATTCAAGTTGATCATTTTGCGTAAGGTTTTATAATTGACATGTCCTAAACGTGAATGCCATAAATCATTTGACTCAAGCAAGTAAGAAGAAGCTGAAACTTTATTATTATCAACAACCATTACATTCAGTTTGAAAAGGCCCTCATTAAGGTAACCTTTTCCTACATACATCTCGTTCTTACTTATTACAACTTTGTCAGAAATAAAAACGCACTTAAATCCGTTTTTGACTAGAAGACTAGTAGAGACTAAGTTCTTCCTAATTTCAGGAACATGACAAACGTTGTTCAGAGTCACCACCTTTCCAGAGGTCATCTTCAGAAATACTTTTCCATAACCTTCAATCTTGGCTGTTGCAGAATTTCCCATAAAAATGGTCTCATCGGGTCCAGCAGGAGCATATGTTGCAAATGTTTCTCTAACAGCACAGACATGTCGGGTGGCTCCAGAATCAATCCACCACTCCTTGGGACTTCCTACTAAGTTGCATTCAGACAACATAGCACATAAGTCATCAATGTCTACATTTGTTTCAACCATATTGGCTTGACCCTTCTTCTTGTCTTTCTTTGGAGCACGACATTCCACAGCCTTGTGTCCAGCTTTTCCACAGTTGTGGCAGTCTCCCTTGAACTTTTTCTTGCTAGGATGGTTTTTCGGTCAAGATGGCCTTTTCCTCTTTTTCGAATTAGTTGGACCAGTCTCAACAATGTTTGCTCCCATAATTGATGAGTTTCCTCTAGCCTTCTTTTTGACAGTCTTGTTATCTTCCTCGATCCTCAATCAAATAATGAAATCTTCGAGTGTCATCTCTTTGCGTTTGTGTTTCAAATATTTTTTTAAGTCCTTCTATAAGGGAGGCAACTTCTCAATTATTGCTTCCACTTGAAACGCATCATTTACAAAAAAACCTACATAAAAAGTTATGTAAGTATTCATAATATACTTAATACTTATGACAGAAGTATTAATGAAGTTTATACCTTCAGCAAGGAGATCGTGAATAATCACTTGCAATTCCTGAACTTGAATAACAACAGATTTGCTATCCACCATCTTGAAGTCCAGAAACTTAGCAACTATAAACTTCTTCAACTCGGCCTCTTCTATTTTGTACTTTTTCTCTAAAGCATCCCACAGTTCTCTTGAACTCTTCATGTTGTTGTACATACTATACAGATTATTCTCCAGCCCGCTTAGTATATAGTTTTTGCACAAAAAATCAGAGTGCGTCTAAGCCTCAGTCACTAAGAAGCATTCATTATCCGAGGTTGATTCCGACATAACTGAAACATCTTCCTTAATGAACCTTTGCAGACTCAAAGTAGTCAAATAAAAGAACATTTTCTGTTTCCAGCGCTTAAAGTCAATTCCAGCAAACTTTCTGGGCTTTTCTGCCGGAGTCGGTGCCGGTGCAGAACGACTGGAGGAGGCTGCGTTACTAGCAGTGCCAAACATTGGGGTACTTTTTGTTCCTGTCATGTTTGTTACTGGTAACAACACAAACAAAAATATTAGTTGGTGAAGATTTTATTTCTTCGAACCAAATAAATTTTTTCCAGAAACAGTTTTAATATTCGATGAAGTTTTTATATTCTTCGAATCGAATATTAAAACAGAGTAGAAAAACCAGAAAGATTTTTAGTTTCCAAATACAGAAAATAGATGAACACAGAAAAAAAATATTAAATTCCTTAAGCTTGTTGGTATCTGTATTCAACAAGTATGCTAGAATAATAACAATAATTAAAACTGGAAAAACAGTAAGTAGAAAAATATCTGAGACCACAGAATTTACTGTGTGTCCTTAAGGAATTTAATCCCCTCATTGTACTCGAGGTTGTGGATTATTTCCTCCCAGGATAAAACAGATATACCTGGTATTGACGTAGCGGTACCTCAAACCTCAATACCTTTAACGAACTCAAAGAGTCACTCTTCTATCACACTTAGACTCGATTTACTTTTGTAAAAAAATATATGTAGGATGCAGATTTTCGTTCTTGGAAAAATGAGGTAATCCTCTATATTTATAGCCAAGAGTTTGGGTTGAAATGGTGCGAAAAATACCTTTTCGGAATAGGTATAAACATCTGTTCTGAACAGGTCTGGTGTCTATTCAGAGAAAACACCTGTTCGGAACAGGTTTGGTGTCTGTTCGGAAGGAACAATTCCTTTCCGAATTTCTGTTGAAAATTATTCTGCGAATTTTAAAATAGTATTTCGCGCAAAGTAAATTAATGTCTAAGAAAAGGAAAATTATTTGTGAATTAAATAAATTTTATCAATCAATCAATCACATCATTTGCCAAAGCCGAAGACGACGACGATGACGGCGCAAGGGGACACTCTCTTCTTAACCCTTTAAGAGCTAAAGGGAGTATTTCTTAATATAATGACAAAACTTTTCCTCTATTCTACCAATGAAGGAGAAATGACTTTTCTTTTCATTTTCCCTTCACTTGGTTCTTCCATATTTCCCAATTCACATTACACCCACATTTCCCAATTCACACCTTATCTTTAAAACTTATTCTTTAAAGAACACAAATCCAACACTTTTCTTGCGCCCTCCGAGCTATTTTAGACCACCACCCTTGTATGTCTTGCCGTCTGATATTCATTTGAAGCCATTGTAGAATAATATTCAAGCACTTTGGGAGAAAGCACATCTATTTATATATAAAAAGAGAAGCAAAACATTTCTATGCTAACAAGTGTCAACACCAAAAATATTTAATTTTAAAAAATAATAAAATAAAACAATTACTGCAAATTGAAATAAAACTCCTAAACTTCCTCACGTGATGTAAAATTGAATTTACACGCTTACAGTTTTATACATAACTTCCACTCTTAAAATTTTCTTTTGACCAAACCAACAAACATTCAGGATTTTGTTTTTTTAAAAATACTATCTATATCTATATATAAAAAGAGAAGCAAAACATTCCTATGCTAACAAGTGTCAACATCAAAAAAATTTAATTTTAAAAATAAAATAAAATAAAACAATTACTGCAAATTGAAGTAAAACTCCTAAACTTCCTCACATGATGTAAAATTGAATTTACACGCTTACAATTTTATACATAACTTCCACTCTTAAAATTTTCTTTTGACCAAACCAACAAACATTCGGGATATTTTTTTTTTAAAAAAAGGAAAACAAAAAACTTACAAATTCCAATTTGTTAGTGGTTTCTAGAAAATATTTGAAATCTTTTAAATATGAATTACAGATTTCAACTCTTCTTTTTTAAAACATTAACTGCTTTTAAATGTGGCTTACATTTTCTTGGACTCTTATTTATAAAATTTTAAAATTATGTTTTAATTTATCCTAATCAAAATTACAAATTACAATTTATGTTTTAATTTTTATTTTTTATTAATGATCTAAAAAGATAAATATTTTCCCTTGAAACCTGAAAGATGAATTTGAATTACACGGAAAAATATTCAACATAATTTATTAAAAAGATAATGTTTACATTTATTAATTAATTAACACTAAGCTAATAATTATTTTAAAATATCGATAAAACTTATTTGTTTATATTAAATAAATCGTATTTTTTTAATCTATTATTACTGTCTAATAATTACTATAATTATCTAGAAAAAGGAAAAGGAAGGTGGCTGGAGAAGAGGGAAGTGGGAGAGAGTGCACGTGGTGTGATTAATAGTGTTGAGTTACATTTGTCAGTCTTGGATTAGTGTGGTTGATTTTGCTAATGTGGAAGTTGGATGTAAATGTGGAAGTTTTTTTATTTTTGGTTACTAAGTTACGTGGAAGTTGGATGAAAGTTACGTGAATGAATTAACTGTGCATAGCAAAAGCCTACAACATATTCTTCTCCTTAATTTTCACAGTGAATAAAATTACTTCTCATCATAGATTTTTGTTTCAATTTTGGATCTCATGATGGAATTAGAACCCATGGCTTCAGCTCAGACAAACTATTGATCTCAGGGAAGAAGAAGAAGAGACATGAGTTGTTTGACTTGGAGTCAAAGCACAAGTACATTGGTTCTTTTTTTACACATTCAACAGAAAAGAATATCGGGCTTGTTCCTCACATTGGGCCTATTCAAAGACTAGCCCATAATATTAATAATTCGAACCCAAGTCCAAATGGATAAGAGAACATATTATATGCAGTTGTACATACATACATAGAGAAAAGAATATTAGACAGTTATAAGATAGGCAATAGAATAATTACAAGTGTACATAATTATCTTGTCCTTTTGTTCTCTAGATATTTTGTATAAATAGATTGTAATAGTGTATTGAGAAATACACAGAAAATTCCCATACTTTCTTCTTCTCCAAGTTCATCTTTCATGGTATCAGAGCAAGGTTGAAACCCTACAACTCTTATCATTTTTCTTGTTTTTCTTTCATTTTTCCACCATGGGAGACACCACTAACACAGAAGTAGTTCCATAGGTGACTACTGTTAACGGTAGTGATCAAAGTCACCCCCTATATTCTTCATGCTTCTGATACCCCTGGTATGATTCTAGTCAATACTGCTTTCATTGGAAGGGATTTTGCAGGATGGAGGAGATCTATCCTTATCTCACCCTCAACAAAAAATAAGCTAGGGTTTATAGATGGTGCTTGCCCAACTCCATGACCAGCTGATCCTTCTTACAGACTTTGGCATAGATGTAACGATATGATTAACTTCTTGGCTGCTCAACTCACTTTCTAAGGACATCGCAGACAGTGTCCTCTATTCCAGAACTGCTAAGGATCTTTGGTTAGACCTTGAGCACAGATTTGGCCAGCCAAACAGAGCAAAGCTTTACCATCTGCAAAAAAAATAGCAGATCTAGTTCAGGGATCTAGTGACATTGCAGGTTATTTCACCAAAATTAAGAGATTATGGGATGAACTAGACACCCTCAATGCTGATATTATTTGTAGTTGTGTGTGCAACTGTAATGGAAAGAACAAGATGATACAATTCAAGGAGGATGAAAGACTGATTCAGTTCATAATGGGCTTAAATGATGTTTATTCCTAAGCAAGGAGTAACATACTTATGATGAACCCTCTTCCCTCTGTGAACCATGCTTATTCCCTTTTGATGCAAGATGAAAATCAAAGGGAAGTACATGTTCCTAGTTTTCCTGGAGAAGGGTCTTCTTTCTTTGTAGGGAGCCAAGGTGAAGGAGGAAACTCTTCTCTCCAGAGATCTGGGAATTCTAATTTCAAAGGAAACAATGTGTACAAAGGAAAGAAGGGTCAAATGTGCACCCACTGTAAGATTACCAATCACACTATTAATAATTGTCACAGGCTCTTAGGCTATCCTGCATATTTCAAGTTCACTAAGTCCAAGAAGTTCCAGCAACCTGTAAAGAGCAATTATATTTATCCAGCCTCTGTACATGAGATGGTTTTCAATGATCTTCCCCATAAATTTCAACAACCTGTGAAGAACAATTTTGTTTCTTCAGCTGGACAGGAAATGGCATTCAATGTTATGCCTCAGGGTCATCACTTCTATAGTCCTTTGCCTGATCAAACCCATTTTGCCCCACAATTATCATCAGTTCAGGATGCTACACCCTGCAACCTCATGTCTGAGACTCCTCATTTTGGTCAACAATTGTCACCAGTTCAGTTTTCTAAGCTCACACATTTCTTGGATAGGATGCACACAATATCTCTTGATCCTTCTGCAAATTCAGCTGCTGGTATATTTTTTGAGCACTCAGACTCTTATTACTCAATGGTTAACTCTAACTCTAAGTCCTGGATAATAGACTCAGGGGCTAGTTGTCACGCCCCGAGGCTACCCCCTAGACGAACACGGGACTCGGGACCATAAGTGCCCCAAGTTAACCCTTGGTCATAGCGTAACATAGGCATACATGAGGAAACATAGCGGAAGCATAAATAGAAATCTAGGCAACCCAATCCATAAATGATGAAGTCAATAAGAAACGTAATCCAAAAAGGAGACTCGAATACTGTTTATGTCGGAAAAGCCTCTACATGACATAAAGAGTTGTTAGGACAAGACCCTAGCTAACTCAAAGTACGAAAGTAAACAGCCATACAAAATACTAAGATCATAACTAGCCCTGGAATAATGAGGACTCACCAACACTGACTAGAATGGCCTGCGGTCTCTAGCCACGTGCCTGAGGGAGGGAACCTGAGT
Organism: Jaltomata sinuosa; assembly: GCA_003996215.1. Lineage (NCBI taxonomy): Eukaryota > Viridiplantae > Streptophyta > Magnoliopsida > Solanales > Solanaceae > Jaltomata > Jaltomata sinuosa. The sequence goes on along the minus strand of QJPP01007648.1, from coordinate 31,180 downwards.
CTGCATCATCAAGAGGATGCAGCGTAAATATGCGTCAGTACTATAGGATGTACCGAGTATGTGAGATATGCATGTGATATGATGAAATATACTTGGAAGCATGCTTAAAACTGAGATCATGCATAATTTGTGATAAAACATGCTTAAAATATCCTTGAAGATGAAATCATATGATAATAGTAAAATCTGTAATGTTATGACTCAATGCAATATCATAAGCTGAAAACATAATCAAATCATAAGTCATAAGTAGTAAGTCTGAAATCTGAAAGCAAAGAGTCAATACAATCTTTTCATGAAAACTAGCTTCTGTGGAAGGTTCTCTTAACCGACATAGACCATGTGAGATACATAGAATCCAATGTATTCGCCCCATCAAGAGGACCCAATATACCTTACCAGGGTATGAAGGCATGACTGTGGCGTGATCACTAAATCTGATGCCCAATTGAAGGCACTTAGAACCTACGGGGGCACATATTCTGGGACTAAGGGTACTCTCACACTATCTACTCGGTGCTAAATACTACTCTCAAAATATATACATATAGCTCATAATACTTGTGACACATCTGATGTCAAAACTGTTCATAACTTAGGTAGACATATTTGGATGCATAACCTTTCATAAAACATAGGGACATATCTAATGTCCAAAACTGTTGGAAAAGCATAAGGACATATCTAATGTCATGCAATTCACAAGTCATGAGTCTTAAAGCTTTGCAAAATCATAATTCAAAATATACTTTCCTTCTAATATCATAGCTTAAAGAATTAGGCATGCAATTTCATAAAAATAGAGGTCATGTTATCTAAATATACCAATTTTGCTTGAAGACATACAATTCAAAGGAATCATGCTAAAATTCATCATCAACATATGGTATTTTGAAATCAACTAAGGAACTTCAATTAAATCATAGATACGTAATGAGAAACCATGAACTTATGCTTTAAAACTGAACCCATAAGGTTTCCCCAATTTGGGTAAGAACCCAAGTTTTATAAATTGGATAAGGATTAGCCTTAAAATCATGAATAGGAAACTCCTTATAAAAACCCATGAAAAAATCATGCAATTTAGTGTTAGAATCCATAGAAGAATCATGAAAAAATAATTTATGGAAGAACACATGAGAATTGAGTAAGAACCCTAATTTAGAAATTCATAAAATCAATTTAGAAGATTGGGGTTTTGGGCATAAGGGTGAAGGAATTCCCTTACTGAATACCCACATACCTTGATTGAAGATTTCCTAACTTGGGACTTGAGGATGGAGACTTGAAGATGGAATCTTTATCTTGAAGCTTGGAGAATGGAGACCCTTTTCTTCTCTTGGAACTTGATTGATAGAATGGAAGAGAACCTAGGCTAAGTGGAAATAAAACCCCTTTTAATTTGCCCAAAATGACTTAACTTAGGAGTTAAAAGAGTGAGAAATTACCAAAATATCCCTGGGAAAAGAATTAAAAAACTTCAGAAAATTTCATCAAAGGCTTCCACGGACACAAATCACGGCCCGTGAATGAATCACGGTCCGTGGAATGGAAGTCGTGGTTCCAAGGGACTTTTCAGGGCTCTTGACTGATTTTCACGAGTTGGTTTTATGACCCGTGGAACCTTCTCATGATTTTCAGGTAAAAAAACTGATTTCCACGAGTTGGTTTCACGACCCGTGGAAACTTCCACGACCCGTGGAACCTTCTCGTGGTTGTTGTCTGTCATTTTGACAGACATACATTCTTTAGTAAAATACTGATAACTTTTTGCTCTGGACTCAGATTAATGCGTGGTTGACGGTGTTGGAAAGAAGATTCAAAGACCTTTAATTTGGTGGATACTAGGATACCTAACTTCTTATATTTTAGGAGTTATGATTGTTTGAAGTTGACCCTTAAAAAATCTTACACTAAAACTCAATTAGTAAGGAAGCTTTCAACTCAACTTTGAGCTAGAGGTTCTTTATGACCCTTATTCAAATCTAATACACCTTCAAAATTTAAGAATAGGTCATAATACTTAGTTACATAGAAAATTTATCTAGTTCGGGTCTAACAACACATGAAGAACGGTTCAAATTTGGCTTAGAATTTCTGGGGTGTTACAATATCTCCCCCTTGGGATCATTCGTCCTCAAATGAAGACTTCTAAGTTGAGAGTGGAGGGGGAAAAGGTTGCAATTCTATCAATTGAGTTTTAAAAGCTGAAGTATTTACATGATAACTGATCTCTGACTGAATTATAAACTGAGAACTGAATTCATGAGGCATGTAAGCATACTGAGGGCATGAGAACAACTGATGGTGTATGAAACTGAATGGCTAACATGATAACTGATCTGGATTAAGAGTAGTATCTCAGCTGAAACTCATAAGGAACGAGCGCATTCTTAAAAATCATAGATAACTGACGTCAAACTGAGAGGGGTAACTATACGAGAAAACCATTCTCTTTTAAACCGAACTTACTACCTTGGACTAAACTGAATGTAGGGCCTTTTAACATTAGGAATGACAATCGATAGGTCTGAACTGATCTGATATGAGGAGTCTAGTATTCTTGCAAGCTGAAGTTACTGAACCTAGGATATGGGCACCCTGGGCTAGGAGTAAGAAAATACTATTCTTGCCTTAATCACTACGGTTGACAACTCTTAAGCTTAGAAACACCTTTCAACTACACTAACTCCTCTGAATACTAAGGTCTGAGTCTAACTACCTACTTTCACTATGTTCAAGCCTATCTTGACTAAATCTCTTACATCCAGAATTACCTCCCAAGAATGACATTCCTCCTTATCACGAAAATCAACTAAGCTTGAGCTCTAATCAATGGGTCACTAGGCTCACAAAGTAAAAGCCCACATGTATTTCATCATGACTTTTAAGCCTATCACTATGATCACCCTATGGTTTGTAGCTCATACTATCCACGACTTCTCCTCTTTTCCTAGCATATCTAGGAGCTGTAACTTGAAGAACTTCTACAAAGGGACACACCAAAATTCCTCATCTAACTATTTCACATGAATAATCCTCACCTAACTTTTCTTCCACGCTTACAACCTACTACTTCCCATCTAGGCTACTACTTAGCTTCCTCTACTAATAGCTATGACAACACAAGCCAAGATCACTGAGAGAATAGAGTGGGAGCATGAGCATCATGAATGAAGGAATATTAATCAGTCTTGACTTATACTTAGTTTGATCTAGCCACTCAAGGTGGGGTTTGAGAAGTCAAGTGAAAAGGGCATGAGTGTCTCACATCCTGGACATACAAATCATGGTTAGAGTAAGGATATCACAAGCATGAATTATTAGAGAAATATGGTATGAGAATATACATGATGTAGCATGATTTCATTAGCCATTAAGGCGTATCTTGAGAACTGAGTATGTAGACTGAGCATAGTGTGAGGCATGAGCTTTCATATATGACAAGTATCATGGTGTAAAGCTGGAATTCATAGAATCATAGAGTAAGATTGGACTTTTGTCTAGAGCAATTTCTGTTTATTCTGGGAGTTGAGTATAGACGTGAATCTGCATGAAGTCCGTGAATTTGAATTAAGAACATGTCACTGGAATACGAGACATGAATGGGGTGTTAAATGAGGGAAGTATACTTAAGGTGCTAGGATAGAAATAAGTCCCTGCATCCCTTCTAACTTCATTCTGACACCCATTAGCATCACTACTTGAGTCTCCAAAATCTGACTTATTCTCCATCCCACCATCTCCCCCTTAGATTCATGCTACGTTCTAAGTCTGTGGACCTCTCGCTAACCTATAAACTGAACTATGATCATTTTAATCCAACAGAGCAAACATTACTCTAGGAGTTAATCTGAATATACACTACCTTCTATAGTCCAAGGATCACCCTTACCTAAAAATCTTGGCCTCAACCTTTCTATCTCATATAAGGGTTGTACATATCACACTCAATAACTTCCAACCTATCCCTTGCAAAGACATGTCAAGCTTACATGGTTCTAACTCCCAAAGCTCTCTCTTTCTACTACCTACCAAATCAAATGCGTTAAAGCCTATACTGAGAGCCTCAAAATTGTCTATCCTTCTAACTCACACACATATATATATCATGTCTACACATTCACACTTGCTGCAACTCATCACTTAAACTCTTGCATACACTATACCAAGCCTACCAGAAAATACCACAAAACTATCATTCTCACTCTCATACTATCATCTTTTTTTGTTAACATCCTATACCTGGTCTATACTAGCACAAGAAATTACCACTCTTCAATCCACACCAAGGGATGTATCATCCCATTACCCATCTAGTAAAATACAACTCTAAATACATACTCCAATCAACTATCATTCCCCCGTCTAGGCTACCATCCTTCCGACTTTATATTTCTGGCTCTAGGTTTATTCTACTACTAATGGCTTACAATACAACATATGTCGGGTCGCAACACTACCCAAGCATCTAGGTACACATTTCCCCTCTTACAGAATATTTAGTAACAAGGTTCTGAAAGAGGATCTGAGAGCACCTCGCTAAGAGATAATCTGAGATTTACTACTTCTGGCACCACAAATATGAGATAAAGGAGGTGGAGTTTGGACAATGCATAAATTTGGAGAATAAATAGAGTTAAACTCTATCACACGATATTGAACATGAAAGAAGTGAAGTTTTTCCTAAGACACCTCATAGCCTCTCTCTCATAAGTGTGGCGCGCTTCACACCCATGAAAGAGACTCTACTTGATGCGGCTTTCAGACACCCTAAGACTCTTGAACCTGATGCTCTGATACCAAGTTTGTCATGCCCCGAGGCTACCTCCTAGATATAACACGGGACTCGGGATCATAAATGCCCCAAGTTAACCCTTGGTCATAGCGTAACATAGGCATACATGAGGAAACATAGCGGAAGCATAAATAGAAAGCTAGGCAACCCAATCCATAAATGATGAAGTCAATAAGAAACGTAATCCAAAAAGTAGGCTCTAATACTGTCTATGTCTGAAATGCCTCTACATGACATAAGGAGTTGTTAGGACAAGACCCTAGCTAACTCAAAGTACGAAAGTAAATAACCATACAGAATACTAAGATCATAACTAGCCCTTGAATAATGAGGACTCATCAACACTGACTAGAATGGCCTGCGGTCTCTAGCCACGTGCCTGAGGGAGGGAACCTGAGTCTGCATCATCAAGAGGATACAACGCAAATATGCGTCAGTACTATAGGATGTACCTAGTATGTGAGATATGCATGTGATATGATGAAATATACTTGGAAGCATGCTTAAAACTGAGATTATGCATAATTTGTGAACATGCTTAAAATATCCTTGAAGCTGAAATCATATGATAATAGTAAAATCTGTAATGTAATGACTCAATGAAATATCATAAGCTAAAAACATAATCAAATCATAAGTCATAAGTAGTAAGTCTGAAATCTGAAAGCAAAGAGTTAATACAATCTTTTTATGAAAACTAGCTTCTATGGGAGGTTCTCTTAACCGACATAGACCATGTGAGCTACATGGAATCCGATGTATCCGCCCCATCGAGAGGACCCAATATACCTTGCCAGGGTATGAAGGCATGTCTGTGGCATGATCACTAAATCTGATGCCCAACTGAAGGGACTTATATCCTATAGGGGCACGTAGTTCTGGGACTAAGGGTACTCTCACCCTATCCAACTCGGTGCTAAATACTACTCCCAAAACATATACATATAGCTCATAATACTTGTGACATGTCTGATGTCAAAACTGTTCATAACTTAGGTAGACATATCTGGATGCATAACCTTTCATAAAACATAGGGACATATCTAATGTCCAAAACTGTTAGAAAAGCATAAGGACATATCTAATGTCATGAAATTCACAAGTCATGAGTCTTGAAGCTTTACAAAACCATAATTCAAAATATACTTTCCTTCTAATATCATAGCTTAAAGAATTAGGCATGCAATTTCATAAAAATAGAGGTCATGTTATAAAAACATACCAATTTTGCTTGAAGACATGCAATTCAAAGGAATCATGCTAAAATTCATCATCAACATATGGGCTTTTGAAATCAACTAAGGAACATCACTTAAATCATAGATACGTAATGAGAAACCATGAACTTATGCTTTAAAACTGAACCCATAAGTTTTCTCCAATTTGGGTAAGAACCCAAGTTTTATAAATTGGATAAGGATTAGCCTTAAAATCATGAATAGGAAACCCCTTATAAAAACCCATGAAAAAATCATGCAATTTAGTGTTAAAATCCATAGAAGAATCATGAGAATATAATTTATGGAAGAACACATGAGAATTGAGTAAGAACCCTAATTTAGAAATTCCTAAGATTAAGTTAGAAGATTGGGGTTTTGGGCATAAGGGTGAAGGAATTCCCTTACTGAATACCCACATACCTTGATTGAAGCTTTCCTAACTTGGGACTTGAGGATGGAGACTTGAAGATGGAATCCTTAGCTTGAAGCTTGGAGAATGGAGACCCTTTTCTTCTCTTGGAACTTGATTGAGAGAATGGAAGAGAACCTAGGCTAAGTGGGAATTAATCCCCTTCTAATTTGCCCAAAATGACCTAACTTAGGAGTTAAAAAAGTGGAAAATTACCAAAATACCCCTGGTAAAAGAATTTAAAAACTTCAAAAAATTTCGTCAAAGGCTTCCATGGACACAAATCACGGCCCGTGAAATGAATCACGGCCCGTGGAATGAATCACGGTCCGTGGAATGGAAGTCGTGGTTCCAAGGGACTTTTCAGGCATCTTGACTGATTTCCACGAGTTGGTTTCACGACCCGTGGAAACTTCCACGACCCGTGGAACCTTCTCATGATTTTCAGGTAAAAAAACAGATTTCCACGAGTTGGTTTCACGACCCGTGGAAACTTCCACGACCCGTGGAACCTTCTCGTGGTTGTTGTCTGTCATTTTGACAGACAGACACCCTTTAGTAAAACACTGATAACTTTTTGCTTCGGACTCAAATTAATGCACGGTTAGCAGCGTTGGAAAGAAGATTCAAAGATCTTTAATTGGTGGTTCCTAGGCCACCTAACTTCTTATTTCTAGGAGTTATGATCGTTTGAAGTTGACCCTTGAAAAATCTTACACTAAAACTCAATCGGTAAGGAAGCTTTCAACTCAACTTTGAGATAGAGGTTCTTTATGAACCTTATTCATATCTAATACACCTTCAAAACTTAAGAATAGGTCATAATACTTAGATACATAGAAAATTTATCTAGTTGGGGTCTAACAACACATGAAGAACGGTTCAGATTTGGCTTAGAATTTCTGGGGTGTTACACTAGTGAACACATGTGTTTTGATCGTAATTCTTTCATGACTCTTTTCCTTTTACCTAAACCTATTGTGGTAAAGTTGCTTGATTCTTCTAGGGTTAGAGTCACTCATGCAGGGAGTGTACTCCTTCATACATGTCTCCTTTTAAAAAATGTTCTTCATATTCCTTATTTCAGATACAATCTCGTTTTTGTGCATAAAATCTGTGTTACATTCCATTATATTGTCTGTTTCACCTCCAATGGATGCATTTTGCAGGGCCCACACTTAAAGAATCCACAAGTTTTTGGTGAAGTTAAAGGAGGTCTTTACTCCTTGGAGTCTTCTAGCACACAACCTAGGACTGTTTCTTTCAGCAACATAGTTTCTTTACCTAAGTCTTATGTTTCAGATTCTATTTCTTTTTCTTTATCTGCTAAAACTCCTTTGATCTAATGCTATGACATGTAAGATTAGGGCATTTTCCTTTTAATGAAACATATTCCTTCTATTTCCTTTTCTATGAGTCATGATTGTTCTTGCACTATTTGTCCCTTGGCCAGGCAAACTAGGCTGCCCTTCCCTATCAGTTCCATCAAAACTAAGAGCATTTTTGAACTTATTCACATTGATACTTGGGGTCCATTCAAGGTTCCTACTTATAATGAATACAAGTATTTTCTTACAATTGTTGATGATTTTAGCAGGGCTACTTGGACCTACTTATTATCTACTAAAGGGAATGCTTTTTCATTGCTTAAATGTTTCTTATTTATGGTTGATAGACAGTTTGGTACCAAAGTTAAGATCATCAGATCAAACAATGTATTAGAGCTAGGGAAAAGCTCTCCTGCTTCCCTATTTCTTCAATCTCATGGGATCTTGCATCAAACTTCTTGTGTTGCAACCCCCCAAAAGAATGAGATAGTTGAAAGAAAACATAGGCATTTGTTAGAAATTGCTAGAGACCTCATGTTTCAATCCAAAATTCCCATCCCTTACTGGGGAGAATGCATTTTGACTACCACTTTCCTTATCAATAGATTTCCCTCTAAGGCACTTAATACTAAGACCCCCTATGAGGTTCTATTTCACCAAAAACCTTTTTTGGATGTCTCTGTTATGCATCTACCCTTTCTGAGCACACAGACAAATTTCAACATTGAGCCCAACCTTGTGTCTTTCTTGGATATCCTACTGGAACCAAAGTGTCACAACCCAACCTACCGGGTCGTGCGGGCGCCTACTCTAATCACCTAGATAGACGAACCCTTACCACCCGTCCAACAGGTAATATGCGGAATTAAAGTAAACCTTTAAATTAAGCCACCTTTACAAATCCTGTTCAGAAATAGGTTACATAAGAAATTGCGGAAAAACCTTTACAATATTTAAATCCCTCCCTAGGATCTAGTCTAAACAGGTACAAGAGCTTCTACAAGGTGACACAAAGAGATAAAAGACCCAACTTCCGCCATGGAATCGAAGACAGAAGTTGCTGGAGACCCTCATCGCCGTGAACCTATGAAACATCACCAACCTGCAACCAGACTATACCAAAAGGTTATAGCAAGAGTAGAGTCAGTACAAACACACGTACTGGTAGGCATCATCGGTCAACCCGAATCCATTCCTACCATCGTATAAGAAAAACAGGGAAAAACATGAAATAAACATTATAGCTCCCTCCTTCACCTTTAACCTTGACCCTGACATCTAGGACTTCCAAGTCACCTTGACACGTAGACTTCCCAAGTCACATTTAACCTTTACCCCAGTCAACTACCTTGACTAAATATTCAGACTTGACCCGGATAGCTTCCTAACCAAAACTGCTATTATACCCAAGTATTACCTACCATTTTTCAGCACTTTCTCGGACCTCTAGGACAACTTTACCACCTGGTTATATTAACCAATAACCATGCCCAGACTCTCCGTCTTCCTCTCTATTTACTAATCACATGCAACTCACCAAGAAACCATTGACACCTTCAATGACAACAACAGAGTTATATCTAAATCCCTTTCTCAACCCAAAACCCGGACCCTCCAAGGATCCTCTAACCACACCTAAGTGTTCAACAGGATACCCGATCTACCCCAAGACCCATCCTTATGCTTATTAATGCAATTAATCCTTGACCGTCATTAGTACACTTAATGACAATAAAACATGAACTCATAACCTCTTTTACATAGTCCGGACCCACCCGGATCCCCCTTACACATCTAGGTGTTAAACATGACAACCCGGTCTACACCAAGACCAACTCATAACATAATGCAACAACCTGGCCTACACCAAGACCAACTAATAACATGATGCAACAACCCGGCCTACACCAAGACCAACTAATAGCATGATACAGCAACCCGGCCTACACCAATACCAAACTAATAACATGATATAACAACCCGACCTACACAAAGACAAAACTAATAACATGATATAACAACCCGGCCTACACCAAGACCAAACTCATAACATGATATAACAACCCGGCCTAAACCAAGAGCAAACTAATAACATGGTATAACAGAATTCTCGGTCACTCAAGGACCACTATTGGATATCATGATTCAATAAAAATAGCCCGGTCCACTCACGGAACCAATACCAAGTATCACATTCAATAAAATAACCCGGTCCACTCACGGAACCAATATCAACCAATGCAATACAATAGTCAATGAAACAATGCAAGATGCAATAAAGTAAACCCGTACCAGGCATGGTACCCATGCCAACCGAATGTTATACCTGTACCAGGCATGGTACCCGTGCCAACCATGTGTTATACTCGTACCAGGCGTGGTACCCGTTCCAACCATGTGTTATACCCATACCATGCATGGTACCCGAGCCAACCGAATGTTATACTCATACCAGACGTGGTACCTGAGCCAACCGAATATCAACAAACTATAGTCAATATATGAACACACACAGCTTGTAAAACCAACAAGTAAAACTGTTCAATCATAGACTGTAAACAGAACCTAGACATTCCATACAATTTTCCTAAGCAATGTAATGCATACAATCACTTAGACATGAGTACATAAATATACACATTTATAGAAAATCATAAGCCATCACCTACCCCATTTCCAGGTAACTGGTGAACCATTAAATCCCGTCCAAAGACTATTCCCCGGTTCACCCTTTTTATTATAACATGTAACTAGCGATATCCCTTTTTAGAGAAACACACAAGCATGCGACACGCTTCACTTTTCTAACCTTAGCCAGACCGCCGCTAAGCCTCAAGCAATAACCATTCCTGAAACCCCACCTAGGAGCTTCCTATTTCCGCTTCCCGTGCTCCTAAGCACTTCCCTGGTTCACCGAACCTTCCCGACACGCTAGTCCCTCAACCCATCATTTTATCACGACAATATGAATAAGTTGAACACATAATACCATTCACAAGACCATCCATTCCTTACATCCTAGAAATAACACAACCAATCCCGAATCTGCCAGACTCCATTCCCGGAGGCCTAAAACATGGTTTCTCCATTTCTACTATACAACAAGTACAGAAAGTAAACAAGTCTAACTACTCATGAAAACCTAACCTACCTAGGCGCCAAGCAGCTTCTACCGTGCATTTCTGGCTCCATGGAGGCATTCCTAGCGGTCCTGCAGACCCATATCCATGGTTTCGCGTCCTTTTTACTAGAATTCCTTTCTTGTTCTTGGTCTTAGGGAAGATTTTTGATGGAAGAATAAGGAAAAATGCCTTGAATTGCCTAGTCCTTCTCCCAAAACGAACTTGTGAAAAACTGATATTTTGGGGAATATTTCTGCATTAAAACCCCATCGGCTGCTATAGCGATCCCCGCTCTGCTATAGCGGTCGGCTGCCACTATAGCGGTCTTAAGCAGGTTGATTGCCCTTTGACCACCGCTGTAAGGGTAATTTCCACCGCTATAGCGGTGGCCGCTATCGTGCATGGTCGCACTTCTTACGGACAGAATATCTAGAAATCTGCCTGTTTTGGCCATTTCATAACACACTTGCTTCTCCCGATGACCTGAAGCAACCCTTTCACGTCAAACGCAATTCTGAGAGTTTTACTTACCCCAATTTGATTTTGAAAAGTCCCCCATCCTCCTCTATGCCTTGGCTACGTGGAAAACTAGCTTAACCTAAGACACCTAGTCCAATCCATACCCGAATTTCCATAGACTCCACCTTGCTCCAAAATCGGCCGAGGCTAGCCTAGCCCATAATTTCAAACTCCTAAACCCGGAGTTTTCTAACTCTAACACTTGACACGATTGGACTACCCAGAACGACGGACCTAGTCATTACAACAGATACCAATTTATCCATCGTTCGTCCCTGAACGATCTCTACAGCGGAAAGAGAGAACAAGCCCATCCCTCAATCTTATTGCTCTACCATGACAACGTAAATATAACCTTATGCAAACCACCGAAACTTTCGAATTCCTTGGTATACCCAATTCAACCAAAGTTTAATTTACTCCCACTCTGCCAAGGAATCCCTTCCTTCGAGCTATACAAGGCAACTAGATTACCCCTCCCCGAGTGCCCAAGAAATCTGGGGCCTCATCGAAACACCGGAGCAAAAGAAACTCACCTAGTGAACAAAATAGATTTTCCCAGCTAAGGGGGCTAGATCCCACCATGGCGATCCCCTTTCCACTATGCCCGGAATTCTTCTAGCCCGAACTTCATTCCGGAAGCTTCCTACGGGGTACTATGCCCCTCACATATCAAGTATCACCTTATTCCTATCAACACTATGCCCCGAGACACCATATGTCTCTAAATCATGCAACAACAAAGATTCCATTGCAACAACAAAGATTCCATTGGAACTCATCCTAGCTTGAGGTTTTGGCGACTCCCGTCCTAGGAGAAAGTCTATCCGGGGACTTACACCCCAACCAATGCTATGGCGAGCACACCCTCACCACTAATGATCATCAATACTAACACAAGTTAATAATCGCCCTCACAATACAAGCCCATGAGTAGTGTCCCACACTACTCAGTCAATCACGGGTCATTTATCAAATTCTACATGAGTGACTATTCCCACCAATGGTCAATCATAATTTTATCAACATCCCGCGCTACCATATCTACCCTTTCCTTTTTATCGCACATGGGGATAAATTCCCATCAAATACCTTATATGCATACTATATTAGCTATCTGGACATTTTTCTTGCTTCACATAATAACTCGTAATGTAACCATTGCCTTTAGATCCCCCGGGAATGAAATGAAAACAAGGGAAAGCAGGGAAGGCACTCTGCCCCGCACCCTTTCACTGTGGCGGTAAAAATCCCACTATAGCGGGATCTCCGTAGCGGTCTAGTCCTGCTATGGCGATCCCGATGGTAACAACCCAGAAATTTGTAATTTCCAGCAAGTGTATCCTTCCCCTTCCCCGGTTACCATTGTCTAGTCTTGTAAATCTCACCATGGTCTTAAACCACCCTTAAGACCATTCCTGGCATCAAACGCATCACAATTCAGCATAAGATATTATCAATCACAAAGAGTTAACACTAGACAATTGTTCCCAAAAATATCTTCCCGCCATTACACACTAATGACTCCTTTGTTCCCATGGTTCCCAACCAAGTCCCAACTGTCCTGAAACCTAAGCTTCCCTACAGTCACAGTTCCCAATCCTTTTCTCTTACCATCTATACCAATGATAAGTTTATACCTGAATATAAATGCAAACCATTCCAATTGAGGCCTACCACAATTTATCACTAAAGCAATTCACAAACCTTTAAGTCAGAATAAATTTACTAAAGTCACGATCAGGAGTTATAACAAAAGAAAATTTCCTTACCAAAGTCCCCGCTATCAAGCAATGATAGCCCCATTTTCCCCTTGGTTCCAAACCAAGTCCCGACTGTCCTAAAACCAAAGATTCCCTACAGTTGTAAATCCTTTTTCCCTCACCATCTTAACCAATGATGAGTCCTTTCTCGAAAGTAATATTAAATTTTACTCTGCACACATAGTATTTTATCACCAACCAAATCATACCAATTCAATTGATGATGACCTTTAGACCCACAATTTCACAGTAAGGCAACCAATCACATACCAATCAAGAAATCATACAAGCACTGTAACACACAAACAATTTAGTTTCAGACTACAACAAAATTAAGTCACCTAATTTACTCTCTATTCGTCCCATGGATGACCATTAGCCAATCATCCATGTCTTACCATAACTCCCGCTATTAAGCAATAATAGCCCTTGTCCCTGATACTTATTCACATACCAACCACTTGAAACCTGAGTTCCCACAAGTATATATATCATTTTCCCTTATCATTTTTACCAATAATAAGACCCTACCCCACATTTAGCATACTATTTTTCACTTGAATTACAAAACAAGAACTCCTTCAATTATTAACACATAACCAAGTTAAGACTCCTTGCCAACCATAAATTCCAAAGTAACTCAAGTAACAATACACCACACAATCGCGATCATTCAAATAATGCAATGCATGCAATCACGAGTCTCAAGCTCTAACACTCAATCAAACCAGTTTCATCACCTTTTATTCGCTTCATGGATGAACGTTAGCCGATTCGTCCATCCTTTTACATATCCTCCCAGGCCTAATACCAATTGGAACCTTCTCGGTTCCAATTTCCCTTGCTTGTTTATCATACCCGTAGTCCAATGACATCCTTCACCTTGTTGAGATACCAATTGGAATCGAAAGATACCAATTGGACTCAACCCATACAAGTAAGTAACGAAACCGCACGAAAAGGAATGAAAGAAGAGAAGTCTTTCATAGAATGCTTCATAGCTTCCCTAGGATTAGATGTGGACGTCTACACACCAATATGTGGGACTCTATTAAACATTTTGCTCTTGTACTGGGAGACCAGTAACCTAAGCTCTAATACCATTTGTCATAACCCAACCTCGTGCGGGCGCCTACTCTAATCACCTAGATAGATGAACTCTTACCACCCATCCAATATGTAACATGTGGAATTAAAGTAAACCTTTAAATTAAGACACCTTTACAAATCCTGTTCAGAAATAGGATACATAAGAAATTGCAGAGAAACCTTTACAATATTTAAATCCCTCCCTAGGATCTAGTCTAAACAGGTACAAGAGCTTATACAAGGTGACACAAAGAGATAAAAGCTCCTGAAACCCCACCTAGGAGCTTCCTATTCCTGCTTCCCGTGCTCCCAAGCACTTCCCCGATTCCCCAAACCTTCTCGACACGCTAGTCCCTCAACCCATCATTTTATCATGATAATATGAATAAGTTGAACACATAATACCATTCACAAGACCAACTATTCCGTACATCCTAGAAACAAAACAACCAATCCCGAATTCTCCATACTCTGTTCCCGGAGGCCTAAAATATGGTTTCTCTGTTTCTACTATACAACAAGTATGGAAAGTAAATAGGTCTAACTACTCATGAAAACCTAGCCTACCTGGGCACCAAGCAGCTGCAACCGTGCATTTCTGGCTTCGTGGAGGCATTCCTGGCAGTCCTGCAGGCCCGGATCCATGGTTTAGCATCCTTTTTACGGGAATTCCTTTCTCGTTCTTTGTCTTAGGGAAGTTTTTTGACGGAAGTATGACAATAAATGCCTGGAATCTCCTAGCCCTTCTCCCAAAACGAACTTGTGAAAAACTGATGTTTTGGGGAATGTTTCTGCATTAAAACCCCGTCGGCCCGCTATAGCAGTCCCTGCTCTGCTATAGCAGTCCCGCTATAACAGTCAACTGCCGCTATAACGGTCTTAAGTAGGTTGACCGCCCTTTGACCGCTGCTATAGCGGTAATTTCCACCGCTATAGTGGTGGCCTCTATCATGCATGGTCGCGCTCATCACGAACAGAATACCTGGAAATCTGCTAGTTTTGGCCATTTCACAACACACTTGCTTCTCCCGATGACCTGAAGCAACCCTTTCACATCAAATGCGATTTCGGGAGTTCTGCTTATCCTAATTCGAATCTATGTCTTGGCTACGCGGAAAACTAGCTTAACCCAAGACACCTAGTCCAATTTATACCCGGATTTCCCTAGACTCCACCTCGCTCCAAAATCGGCCGAGGCTAGCCTAGCCCAGAATTTCAAACTCCCAAACCTGGAGTTTTCTAACTCTAACACTTGGAACGATTGGACTACCCGTAAAGATGGACCCAGTCATTATACAAAGGCTATTAGTTACTTGATTTGGCTTCTAAAAAAGTGCTGATTTCCAGGGATGTCCATTTCTTTGAACAAATATTTCCCTTTATGAAATCACATCCTAACTCCTCTACTATTTTTCCTGTTTTTCCATCTATTTTTACTGATGATTCTTCAGATGAATCATTTTCTTTCTCTCCTGATAATACTACTCCTACTCCAACAGATTCACCTTCTACACCTCCTTCTCATTTCACTCACTTTACTTCAGAGTCTTCTCCTATTTCACCTCATCCAGCCTCTTTCACTACCTCACATACCCTACCTCAAAGTCCTCCCAATCCCGTCTTACCCGCTAGGACATCAACTAGGGTAACAAAGGGAATTTTCCCTCTCACTTAAAGGATTTTCCTTGCAACAATGTCTATACTACTTATCTTAAATCCTCCTATCTAAATTCCCCATCCTCTGATTCTCCTACTCTAGCTTTTACTGCTTTATCTCCTTCCAACTAGAAGCTTCTACATTCTCTTTCTACTATCCATGAACCTCTTCATTATTCTCAAGCTTGTACTCATCCTGTATGGTTAAAAGCCATGGAATCTGAGTTGGAAGCTTTGAAGGAAAATGAGACTTGGGATGTGGTCATTTTGGCTCCTAGTAAGAAATCTTTACCTTGTAAGTGGGTTTACAAGGTAAAGAAAAATGCTGATGGATCTATAGAAAGGCACAAGGCACGACTAGTGGTTAGAGGTGATGTGCAGAAAGAAGGTTTGAATTTTAATGAGACATTTTCTCTGGTTGTCAAGATGACAACAATCAGATGTCTCTTAACTGTTGCAATCAAGAAGAATTGGTATGTTTCTCAATTTGACGTGAGTAATGCATTTTTACATGGTAATTTACAGGAAGAAGTTTTCATGAAACTTCCCCCGGGTCTTACTCCATCCAGTCCTCACCATGTTTGTAAACTAAGAAAGTCCCTATATGATCTTAAACAAGCCTCACGACAATGGTATTCTAGGCTTTCCAGAGCTCTAAGCTTTAAGGATTCTCCTCATCATTAAATGATTACTATCTATTTTTGAAATCATCAGCTGATCATGCCAGTTTCATAGCAGTGTATGTTGATGACATTTTGATTACTGGAAATGATCAGGATACTATTATAGATTTGAAGTCCTTTCTTCATCCAGAGTTCAAAATCAAAGATTTTGGGGATATTCACTACTTTCTCGAGATAGAAATACATAGGGAAAAAGAAGGTTTTATTGTAACTCGAAGAAAATTTTGTTGGATTTTTAAGAAGTATTGAATGGAAAATAAATAGGTGTTTTTCTGAATGGATACATTTTGAATAGGCATCTTTTCATATTGAAAGGTTATGACCTTTCTAATAGGCTGTGACCTTTTCGATGGGTTGTGACTTTTTGTATTGGTTGTGACCTTTCCGATAAGGCACAATAAGCATCTCTTCATCCTACCCTTTGGTGGCTATAAATAGAATAGTTTTCTCTCATTTTTTGAAGAATTCAATTTTCTGCACTTCCTCTACATATTTTCTTACAAACAAAAATATAGAGTCATATGTGATTTGTTGCCGTTCGTTTAGTTCGACGAAGTCGTTGGCGTTTGAGGTACCACTACTCCAGCGACAGGTATATTCATTTTATATTGGGAGAAAATAATCCTAAACTTTGGGTACAATGAGGGGATTAACCATAAGTACACACTGTAATGCCCCGTGCACATATCCAGCTATCTAAGTTAAAATCTCAAAAAAAATCCATGTTTCCAGGGATGACGGCTCAAACGACGGTTCGTGGTTTGGAACCTGTGCGCACGTCGTCCAAGTCTCATAGGATCCCTAAGTTGGTCCCAAAAATGACGGGTCGAGGAACGATCCATCCTTCTGGATGATGGACCGTCGATCCCAACTACCCTGATTCTCTTCCTTCAAAGTTCAGAAGTTCCTCTTCCAGTACCCAGGATCAACAGGTTGAAGGACAAACCATCTTTATGGATGACGGGTCCATCGTTCCATCCGTTATCCCTAAGATCCAGCAACCCCCTTTTAAGTGCCCAGAAACGATGGCTCCCAGGACAGTACATCTTCCCAAAGTACGGACCGTCAACCAAAACGTGGTCACTGAAGAATGACTATTTTCCATCTTTTTCTTATTTTATTCCCAGGGGCATTTTGGTTTTTTCCCAACCTATTATGTACTAAGTGAAGTCATTTTGACTACTTTTAGAAGGGTTTTCACCCATATTATCCTAAGTCTATCCTAAGTTCCTCATTCTCCTCCCAAAAAGGAAAAGTCCTCCTTCAAGCTCAAGTCTCCAAATCTTTTCCATTGAAGTAGGTAATCTTCATCCAAGGTATGTGGATCTTTAACAATGGGTTCCTTTCACCCTTTTTCCCAAATTCCCCAATTCTTATTTTGAATTATGAAGATATGAAATTAGGGTTTTGATCCAAAATTGGGGAAAGTTTATGAAATCAGTTTCTATGTTTAAATTCATGGTTTTCTCTTGATTACCCATGATTTGATTATGATCCTCTTGTTTATTTTAAAAGCTTAAGCATAAAAGTTGATTTCTAGCATAAACCCATGAATTTACATATTTTCAAGAGAATATAGGCATGATTAGATATCATGGCCATTATGTAATTATGAAGTTGCATGCCTAGTTCTTATGATTCTATGAAAATATATGTTTTATGAAATTTGAACTAGGGCTATGCAAATTTTACAAGTCATGAAGTATGCAAGTTTTTCCATAATATGAAATATGATGCAAGGTAAGACACCCGATATTCCATCAATACTCATGGGCCATTTTCTAAACTAAACTCATGAGTAGTATGACGATCCGGGGTATGAAACAAGTCATGAATAAGTATGATCAAGTTTGGCATTAGATATGTCACATGTATATAAGCTCATGTTATTATTATGTTTTGGGAGTAGTATTTAGCACCGAGAGACGAGGGTTCAAATAACCCAAGTCTAAACCTACGTTGCCACCGTAGGTTACCCGTGTTGAGGCTTATTATGACAGGATCCTGGTATGACATGGTTCTAACCTTGGTCAGTTAGGAAAACTCTTTCAGTGTGGGTGCAAGACACTAAACTCCATGTAGCTCAGCATGGTTTAATGTCGGTTAAGAGAAACTCCCACATGTTTATTTTCAAGCTATGAAGTTATGTGTAAATCTATACTATGAAACCTAAGCTTTACTCCATGTCTTATGTTTATACCTTGATATTTTTTATGGTCTTATTTATGTAATAAGTTCATTTCAAGCATGTTTTAAACTGATTTTATCATAATTCATGCATTGCTCACATACTTAGTACATTCCATAGTACTAACGCATATTGCACTGTATCCTCTTATGATGCAGACTTAGGTACCCCTTCTCAGCTTCGTGACTAAAGCCTCAGGCCACTTCCTTAGTCTGCCGTGGTGAGTCCTCATAGTTCGAGGACTAGTTATGTTTTTCCTTATGTTAGCTTTACTTCTATGCTCCGAGTTATCTAGGGTCTTGTCCTAGCAACTCTTTTTGTTGTGACTAGAGGCTTTCAGACATAATTTGTATTTGAGTGCCCTTTTTGGATACTGTATGTCATGTGGCTCTTAAACCCTTATTGATGGTCCTTATCGAATTTCCGTATTATGCTTCCGCTTTATCTTTTGTTATGCTTGAGAATGTTATGACCAAGGGTTAGCTCGGGATCCTTATGGTCCCAAATCTCATATTATGTCTAGGGGTAACCTCGGGGTGTGACAAACTTAATATCAGAGCCTCAGGTTCAAGAGTCCTAGGATGTCTGAAAGCCACATCGAGTAGAGTCTCTTTCATGTGTTTGAAGCGCGCCACACATATGAAAGGGGAGCTATGAGATGTCTTAGAAAAACTTCACTTCTTTCATGATCACATCGTGCGATAGAGCTTAAGTCTAATATTCCTCTAATCCTTATCTTATGCATTTCAGATTATGCCTCCTCGACGTGCTATGCCTCTCCGAGCCGCTCAAAATGCTGCTCCTCAAGTTTTGATCCTTGATGTTACGAATGATGAGTTTAGGAATGCTATTCACCTACTAGCTTACACTTTGGCAAATCAACAGGCTCCTGCCCCCGTTCATCCTCAAGGTGGGGTGGAAGCCTGAGTTCGTGACTTTATCCGAATGAACCCACCGGAGTTTTGGGGTTCGAAACTGGGAGAGGACCCTCTCAACTTTATTGATAAAGTGAAGAATATCTTTGAGGTTATGAAAGTAGCGGGTGTCGATTGTGTTGAGCTTCCATCCTATCAACTCAAGGATGTGGCTTATATTTGGTTCACGCAATGAAAGGAGGTTAGGGTGAGGGATGCGATTCCCATGACTTAGGAGTGTTTTGAGATATCCTTTCTTGATAGGTTCTTTCCACGTGAGTTAAGGCAAGCAAAAGTGAAGGAATTTATGAACTTGAGATAGGTTTCGATGTCAGTGCAAGAGTATAGTTTGAAGTTCACTTAGTTGTCTAGATATGCTCCCTCCATGGTAGTGGACCCGCATAATCAAATGAGCAAGTTCATCTATGGTGTTTCTGATATAGTGAAGAAGAAGTGTAGGTCTGCTTTGTTGTTGAGTGACATGAACATTTCTCATCTCATGACTCATGCCCATTAGATTGAGGGTGATAAGCTTAAGAAGATGGCTAGGGAGAACAAGAGGGGTAGATCTGAGGGATCGAGTTTTGTTCATCATAGGTCTGGAGGAAGACATCACTCTTCTTTCCAAAAGAAGTCATCCAGATCCGTTCATTCTTCTACTAGTGCTCCTACCCAGGCCCAGAGTCCTTGTCATGATCAGGGTGGTAGAGTATCTGGTTCATATTCCCAATCTTAGGGAAGTGTTGCTAAGGGGCCTTCTTTCCCTGTTTGTACCAAGTGTGGGAATAATCACCCAGGAGAATGTCGTTTGGGAACGGGTGCATGCTATGGTTGTGGATAGACTGAGCAAAAGATTGCCCTTTAACTAAGAAGGGGCAGAGAGGTGGTAGGACTCAGTCTACTCCAGCAGCTTCAGGTGGTAGACCATCCCCGCAGGGCGCAACTTCTAGTTCTGGTGGTCAGCGCCATAACCGTCTTTATGCCATGTCCTCCCGGCAGGATCAGAAGAGTTCTCCAGATGTGGTTACCGATATGTTGAAAGTCTTCTCTCTTGATGTGTATGCCTTGTTGGATCCCGGTGCATCCTTATCTTTTGTAACCCCTTATGTGTCTTGTATGTTTGATATTCATCCTGAATTGCTTTTAGAACCCTTTCATGTTTCTACTCCTGTTGGTGAGTCAGTCCTAGCCAAAAGAGTCTACCAAAATTGACCTATCTCAGTCCATCATAGAGTCACTTCAGCGGATTTAGTAGAGTTGGAGATGACTAATTTTTGATGTCATTCTTGATATGTATTAGTTGTATGCAGGTTATGCGTCAGTTGATTGCCGCACTCGTGTGGTTAGTTTCAAGTTTCCTAATGAACCTGTCCTAGAATGGCAAGGTAGTCCCTCTTCCTCAAAGGGTAGTTTCATATCTTATCTTAAGGCTAGGAAGATGATTTCTAAGGGTTATGTCTATCATATAGTTTAGGTTATGGACATGGAGTCCGAGACCCCGACTATTCAATCTGTTCCTATTGTGAATGAATTCCCTGAAGTGTTCCCCTATGATTTGCCCGGAGTCCCTCCCGAGCGGGAAATTGACTTTGGGATAGATCTTCTTCTGGATACGAATCCTATCACTATTCCTTCCTATAGAATGGCCCCCACGGAACTCATAGAGTAGAAAGGTCAACTGAAAGACTTGCTTGATAAGGGTTTCATAAGGCCTAGTATTTCTCCTTGGGGTGCCCCAGTTTTGTTTGTTCGGAAGAAGGATGGATCTCTTAGAATGTGTATTGATTACTGTCAGTTGAACAAGGTCACAATTAAGAATAAGTATCTCATTCCTAGAATTGATGACTTGTTCGATTAGCTTCAGGGTGCTAGTTTCTTCTCCAAAATCGATCTTATATCCGGTTATCATCACCTTCGAGTTCGGGAGTGTGATATCCTGAAGACAGCCTTCAGGACTCGGTATGGTCACTATGAGTTTGTTGTTATGTATTTTGGTCTAACGAATACTCCTGCAGCTTTTATGGATTTGCTGAACCGTGTGTTCAAACAGTATTTGGATATGTTTGTGATTGTTTTCATTGATGATATCCTCATCAACTCTTGGAGTAAGGAGGAGCATGCTGATCACTTGAGGGTTATGTTGAAAACTCTCAAGGAGAAACAGTTGTTTGCTAAGTTTAGCAAGTACGAGTTTTGGATGCAGTCTGTTGCTTTTCTGGGTCATATTGTGACTAAATATGGTATTCGGGTTGATTCTCAAAAGATAGAGGCAGTGAAGAACTGGCCTAGACCCACTTCCCCATATGATATTAGAAGCTTCTTGGGTTTGGCTGGTTACTATAGGAGATTTGTGAAAGGGTTTTCTTCCCTTTCTTCCCCATTGACCCGATTGACTCAGAAAAAGGTAAAGTTTCAGTGGTCCAACTCTTGTGAGAGAAGTTTTCAGGAATTGAAGACTCAATTGACTACAGCTCCAGTATTGGCTCTACCCGAGGCCTTAATGATTTTGTTGTTTATTGTGATGCCTCTAGAATTGGTTTGGGTTGTGATTTGATGCAAAGGGGCAAGGTGATTGCTTATGCTTCTAGACAGCTTAAGGTGCATGAGAAGAACTACTCTACTCATGATCTTGAGCTAGCGGCCGTGGTTTTTACTTTGAAGATTTGGTGACACTACTTGTATGGTGTGCATGTGGATGCTTTCATCGATCATAAGAGTCTTCAGTATGTGTTCACTCAAAAGGAATTGAATTTGAGACAAAGGAGATGACTTGAGCTCCTTAAGGATTATGATATGAGTGTGCTTTACCATCCGGGTAAGGCTAATGTTGTGGCGGATGCTTTGAGTTGGTTGTCCATGGGAAGTGTAACTTCTATTGAAGATGGAAAGAAGGAATTGGTTAAAGAAGTTCATAAGCTTGCTCGGTTGGGAGTTTGCCTTATGAACTAGACCGAAGGTGGTGTGATTGTGACTAATGGTGCCGAATCATCCTTGGTGGCTGAAGTGAAAGCCAAGCAATACCAAGATCCCGTTCTACTTTAGCTTAAGGGTGCAGTTCGTCAGCAAAGGGTTGAGATTTTCTCCCAAGGGGGAGATAGTGTGCTTTGTTATTAGGGTCGCTTATGTGTGCCAAATGTTGATGGTTTGAGATAGCAGATTTTGTTCAAGGCTCACATTTCTAGATACTCCATTCATCTGGGTGCCACTAAGATGTACCGCGACCTATGGGAAGTCTTTTGATGGAATGGTATGAAGAAGGACATAGCCGAGTTTGTGGCTAAGTGTCCAAACTGTCAACAGGTAAAGGTAGAGCACCAAAGACTAGGTGGTATGCTTCAGGATATTGACCTTCCCACTTGGAAATGGGAAGCAATTAATATGGACTTTATTATAGGTTTGCCTCGTACTCGAAGGCAGCATGATTCCATTTGGGTGATCATTGACCGGATGACCAAGTCATCCCATTTCTTGGTTGTTAAGACTACAAATATAGTGGGTGATTTTGCAAGACTCTACATTCGGGAGATATTCCATTTGCATGGTGTTCCTTTGTCTATCATTTTGGATAGAGGTCCTCAATTTACATCTCAATTTTGGAGATCATTTCAGAAAGGTCTTGGTAGTAAGGTGAAGCTTAGAACAACTTTCCACCCTCAGATGGATGACCAGGCTGAGTGTAGTATTCAGACTTTGGAGGATATGTTTAGGGCTTGTGTTATTGACTTCAAAGGAAATTGAGATGATCACTTACCTCTTATCGATTTTGCCTACAAAAACAGTTTCCACTCTAGCATCCAGATGGCTCCATATGAGGCAATTTATGGCTAGAGGTGTAGATCTCCTATTTGTTGGTTCGAGGTTGGTGAGGCAGCCTTGATTGGTCTAGATTCTATGCATGAGACCATTGAGAAAGTTCAGCTTATTCGGGAAAAGTTGAAGACCGCTCAGAGTCAACAGAAATCTTATGCGGATGTGAGGAGAAAGGAGTTAGAATTTAAAGTTGATGATTGTGTTTTCCTTAAGGTGTCACCCATGAAGGGTGTGATGAGGTTTGGCAAGAAAGGAAAACTTAGTCCTCAATTTGTAGGTCCTTATCGGATTTCGAGGAGAGTTGGTAGTGTTGCTTATGAGTTGGAGTTGCCAACAGAGTTGGAAGCGGTTCATCCAGTTTTCCATGTTTCCTTGTTGAAGAGGTGTGTTGGCGATCCGAGCTTGATTGTTCCTTTGGAAGATGTAGGTGTGAAGGATAGTCTCACCTATGAGGAGAGTCCAGTGGAGATCCTTGATCGACAGATTCAGAAGTTGCGAAACAAAGAAGTTGCTTCGGTAAAAGTCCTTTGGAGGAATCAGCTTATTGAGGGTGCTACTTGGGAAGCGGAAGAGGCCATGAAGGCAAAATATCCTTATTTCTTTCCTTCCAATTCAGTTCCAGCTTGGGGTACTAGTTTCCTCCTTAGTATTTCCCTCCAAATCTACTCCATCAGTTCCTCTCATGAGTTTAGCATGCATCCATGTTTTACGAAGTTAGTTTATCATGTTCTCAAGTTGAAAAGTGCAAGTTTTGTGATTACCCCTTGATTTCTATGTTTTGATATTTGGTTGGGCTGTTTTCCCCTCAGTATTTCTTGATGAGCCTTCATTCGAGGATGAATGATATCAAGGGGGAGATATTGTAACACCTCGTGCACATATCCAGATATCTAAGTTAAAATCTCAGAAAATTTCCATGTTTCCAGGGATGACGGCTCAGACGACGGTTCGTGGTTTGGAACCACGGTCCATCCTGTGCGCACGTCGTCCAAGTCTCAGAGGATCCCTAAGTTGGTCCCAGAAATGACGGGTCGAGGAACGGTCCGTCCTTCTGGATGATGGACCGTCATTCCCAACTACCCTGATGCTCGTCCTTTGAAGTTCAGAAGTCCCTCTTCCAGTACCCAGGATCAACGGGTTAAAGGACGACCTGTCCTTCTGGACGACGGGTCTGTCATTCCACCCGTTATCCCTAAGATCCAGCAGCCCCTTTTTAAGTGCCCAAAAACGATGGCTCCCAGGATGGTCCGTCTTCCCGAAGTACAGACCGTCAACCAAACCGTGGACACTGAAGGTTGACTATTTTCCAGCCTTTTCTTATTTAATTCCCAGGGGTATTTTGGTTATTTCTCACCCTATTATGTATTAAGTGAAGTCGTTTTGACTACTTTTAGAAGGGTTTTCACCCATATTATCCTAAGTTCCTCATTCTCCTCCCAAAAAGGAAAAATCTTCCTTCAAGCTCAAGTCTCCAAACTCCAAGTCAAGTCTCCAAATCTTTTCCATTGAAGTGGGTAATCTTCATCCAAGGTATGTGGGTCTTTAACAATGGGTTCCTTTCACCCTTGTGACCAAATTCCCCAATTCTTATTTTGAATTATGAAGATATGAAATTAGGGTTTTGATCCAAAATTGGAGAAAATTTATGAAATCAGTTTCTATGTTTAAATTCATGGTTTCCTCTTGATTACCCATGATTTGATTATGATCCTCTTGTTTATTTTAAAATCCCAGGCATGAAAGTTGATTTCTAGCATAAACCCATGAATTTGTATGTTTTCAAGAGAATGTAGGCATGATTAGATATCATGGCCATTATGTAATTATGAAGTTGCATGCCTAGTTCTTATGATTCTATGAAAATATATGTTTTATGAAAATTGAACTAGGGCTATGCAAATTTTACAAGTCATGAAGTATGCAAGTTTTTCCATAATATGAAATATGATGCAAGGTAAGACACCCGATGTTCCATCAATGCTCATGGGCCATTTTCTAAACTAAACTCATGAGTAGTATGACTATTCGGGGTATGAAACAAGTCATGAATAAGTATGATCAAGTTTGGCATTAGATATGTCACATGTATATGAGCTCATGTATTATTATGTTTTGGGAGTAGTATTTAGCACGAGAGACGAGGGTTCAGATAACCCAAGTCTAAAACTACGTTGCCACCGTAGGTTACCTGTGTTAAGGCTTATTATGATAGGATCCTGGTATGACATGATTCTAACCTTGGCCGGTTAGGACAACTCTTTCAGTGTGGGTGCAAGACACTGAACTCCATGTAGCTCAACATGGTTTAATGTTGATTAAGAGAAACTTTCACATGTTTATTTTCAAGTATGAAGTTATGTGTAAATCTATACTATGAAACCTAAGCTTTACTCCATGTCTTATGTTTATACCTTGGTAATTTTTTATGGTCTTCTTTATGTAATAAGTTCATTTCAAGCATGTTTTAAACTAATTTTATCATGATTCATGCATTGATCACATACTTAGTACATTTTATAGTACTAACGCATATTGCGCTGCATCCTCTTATGATGCAGACTCAGGTACCCCTTCTCAGCTTCGTGGAAAGAGCCTCAGGCCACTTCCTTAGTCAGCCGTGGTGAGTCCTCATGGTTCGAGGACTAGTTATATTTTTTCTTATATTAGCTTTACTTCTATGCTCCGAGTTAGCTAGGGTCTTGTCCTAGCAACTCTTTATGTTGTGACTAGAGGCTTTCAGACATAATTTGTATTCGAGTGCCCTTTTTGGATACTGTATGTCATGTGTCTCTTAGACCCTTATTGATGTTCCTTATCGGATTTTTGTATTATGCTTCCGTTTTATCTTTTGTTATGCTTGAGAATGCTATGGCCAAGGATTAGCTCGAAATCCTTGTGGTCCCAAGTCCCGTGTTACGTCTAGGGGGTAACCTCGGGGCATGACACACACAGTGAATTCTATGGACTCAGATTTTAAGTAAAGTTTATGTTTTTTCTGCTTTTTAGTTTATTTTTGATTTTCTGATTTACTAATTTGAACACAGGATACCAACAATCTTAAGAAATTCAATATATTAATTTCTGTGTTATGTTTTGTTTGAGACAAAATTTAAAGGATGAACAATATGATTTTGGTCAGTGACCGATCGGAAAAATCATTTTCAATTGGTGGGACTTCAACTTATGAAGCATCGCAGAGGAGGAAAAGAACAATAAAGTTGGTGAACCACTTTTGGAAAACAAATGGTTAAGGCACCTGCAGATTGATGGTTAGAAGGCTTATTCTTTATTTTGAAAAGAAATCTTACAGAAGTACTAGAATACATCTCTAAAAGAGATTCATGGTGCAGTAATTTTAAACTGTTATTTTTAAAATAAGCCAAATGACCGAATTGTCGGAATCAAGTCTTAACCAGTTTATTCTGATCATTATTCGGAGACATGGGAAAAACGACATCAAATTGGGTTCCTTTTTCCTGAAACACAAAGAAAGAAAATAAGGAGAAGAAATCAAGAATTCGTGATTCTTCTTCTCAATTCAGGAACGGTCCTGATGAGAAGTGAGGCAAACGGAAAGAGAGAGTTGCACCTCCCGACTCTGTTGACGTTTGAGGGCGGTACCTCCACTGGAGCAGAGGCTGCAGACGATATTTGATTTGACTAGACATATAACTGCTACTATACACGCTACCAACGATCCTTTATGTGGCACCCAATCAAGGTCGTGGACAGTTGATTGCAGTCACCTCCAATTAAGGGGTTCGCTGCTTGACATATTCTGTCTTTGATGGATGGGTGTAATTAAAGATTTTGATTGGTACCAAGTTAGATCTTGCAAGGCTTTTCAAGAACAAGTTGGAAAAAATTAATTACCCCTATTTTGTCTGAAGAACTTTTCATTCAGACGTTATTTTGGAGAGAACTTTCTATTTTGGAGAAGAATGAAACTAACAAGTGCTTTGATGGAGCATTACGAAGATATTTGTAAAATTTAGCCAATGTAACTATTGCAATATCAAATTTGCTCCGAGCTTTGGCAACATGTTTGATTTGTGAAAACCTATGAATTTGGACATCATCTGTTGCCAGTAGGTGTAAAGGCAGAAATCAAAGTGTTTCAATTAATTGCCGAGGGTAGACGTATCATCAAATATAATATTTAAAATGTGGGGGTTCTTGACTTATGATAAAGTCAATATTAAATTTAGTGTCTAATTTAATTTAAAAGAATAAGATATAAAATCTAATGATATTCTTGTATTAGGTTAAACCAACAAAATCCTTGGAGGATATTTGATTTGGTGGTCGGTGAGTTTTTAACTAGTATATGACTAGTTTATAAACTATTCAATTGAACATATACTTATTTATAAGAGTTATGTTGTTTCATGAAAGGATGTCACTAGAAATATCGTGATCTTTCATGAAAAAGTGGGCCTATTAAAATACAATTATCTGTATAGACGTGATCATTGAGAAAAGGCTACCCGCCTTTTGTTGGTCGATATAAATGACAATTGATTAATCATAAATAATGATTAATGTCTTGTTAGTAAGTTCTATTTTAGCCAAGAACTTGTGGGGAAAAGTTATTCTTATGACTAGCCGAACATTCAATTGAGGGCCCCATAGAAAACACAATCTATTCCATATGAATGAAAAGGATCGGAAGAAAGTTCAATTGAATTACTTCATAATGTGGGGTTGTTTGGTTAAAGTGCAACTTCCTAAACCCAAAAGGGTAAAATTGGATAAAAAATTATTGATTGTATTTTTATAAAATATGCCACCAATAGTTAAGGATATTGATTTCCGATAAAATCAGAAAATACTGATTTTAGTGTATTATGTCTGCCCCATAATATATATTTTTGATGGATATTGATATGCTAGTTAGTAAAATTTTTCACGTAACTAGTTCCATCTTAGTAAACACTAGTTGATTGAATTAGTCAATTGATAATTGATCATATGTCTTTTAATTAAAGATCGTGTTCTTTAATTTCGTGAAGGATGGTTATAACTCCTCATGATAAGATGTGTCTGTGGAAAGACAACCCTTTGGAAAGATAAGATGTTTTATTAAATGTAAAAGTGAACGGATGTCACTTAAAAGGTTGTGACATTTCATGATAAGGTGTGTTTGTTGAAAGTCAACCTTTTGAAAATATATAACAGTTCATTGGTCTATAAATGGAACAACCAATTGATGAAAATGGAAAAAGTTGATAATAGCTTAAACTTTCACATTATTGAATGTGCTATTAATGAAATATTTTAAAAAGTAGACTTATATGAAGTGGAATGATTGAGAAGTATATAAAAAAATATATTGGTAAAAGGTTTTAGCCACAACTAAGGTTAATCATCCACAAGAATTAGTATAAGGACGTCATTTTAAGTGTCGTCATCAGTCTACTATATCCTTATTTTTTAAGTGTGATTTGCACTATTGACATAACTATCTTAATGTATTCAGTTTTGGAGACTAAAACCTTTATGGTTTTCTACTCTGGTTGAACTTAAATTATGATTTGAAGAATATTAAAACTTTGTCAGAATATTAAAGTTCAATCTGTTAGCAATTTGAAGAATATAAAAACTTTATCGTTAACTTCTGAAACAGTTTTAGTATTCTCCTAGAACATGAGCCTCAAACAATTAAGTAAGCCATGTCTTCTGCAGGCTCATCATTTTGAAAAGAGGTAGTCAATAGTGAGATTGAATCTATAATGAACAATCATATGTGGGAATTGATTGATATTTCTCCATAAAACAAACCTTTAAGTTCCAAGTAGATTTTCAAAAGGAAAATGAAAGATGATGAAACTATTGACAAATATAAAGCAAGACTTGTTGTCAAAGAATTTAGACTATATGAAGGTCTTGGTTGCTTTGAACGTACTCATCAATAATAAGAATTACACAATATGAGTGCTAAAAGCGTTAGTCATTGTGTACGGTCTTAAAATCCATCAAATGGATATGAAAATCGCCTTCTTAAATAGAGATTTGGAGGAAACAACCTACATGGAACAACCTGAAGGGTTTGTGATTCTTGAAAATTAAAAGAAGGTGTGTAGACTTGTTAAAGTCTTTGTAAGGACTAAAATAAGCACCCAAAAATGAAATGCAAAAGTTAACCATACAATGTTATCAATGGTTTCTAAATTAATGAGTATGAAAAGTGTGTACATTGAGAACACTGCAAATCAAGTCATCATTATTTGTGTATATGTGGATGATATGTTGATAATGAGTAATGACATTGTGAATATAAATGCTACTAAGCGTATGCTTGCTAGTAAATTTAACATGAAAGACTTAGGAGTTGCCGATTTGATAATAGGAATTAAGATTCACAAAATTCCTCAAGGTCTGCATTGCCTCAATCTCATTATATCCAAATGGTACTTGAAAAATTCAAGTATTTGGACTTTAAAGTTTCAAAAAAAAAAATATCAGTTGATGTGAACCTTGTTCTTGCTAAGAATAAAGGTTAAAGTCAGTCTCAATTGGATTAAGCCAGAGTGTTGGAAAGTTTGATGTGCATCATGTACACGTCCAGATATAGCTTGCGCTATAAGTAAATTGAGTCGCTACATAAGTATCTCAATCAAAATCATTGGATGACTATGAAACGAGTTTTAGAGTATTTGGAACATACTCAAAACTTTATTTTGCATTATAAAAAGTATCTAGCAGTTGTTGAAAGATATAGTGATGCAAATTAAATCACCAGGTCAGCTGAAACTAAATCCACAAGTGGATATATTTTTATCAGTGATGGAGGAGTAGTGTCTTGGAAATCATCCAAACAAACATGTACGCCTGCTCTACAATGGAGTCTGAGTTTATAGCTTTAGACTAAGCCAATAAAATGGTTGAATAACTCTGAAATGGCTTAAATTATTGACACATGTATACATACATTGCTATAGTCAAAAGTTAAAGAAAAGTTGAGAGTGTTATATATAAGAGAAAATACATAAAGTCCCCCCTAAAGTTGGACGTGATTTAGAAGTAGACACTTAAAGTTTGCGGGGGTCCTAATACCCCCTTAAACAATTTAAAATAATACAAACACCACATTTTTAGTTCAACCTCAATTATAAGAAAAAGAGAAAAATCATGCATCAATCATTATTTGCCACGTGTCAAATTTATTTAATTTACATTTTGTCTATATTTTTGTACTTTATTTCCTTTTCTTTTTAAATTTTTCTCTCTCTTCTCTCTCTCCTCTTTTATTCTTCTTCCCCAAACTTCACCCCTTTCCAATTTCACAGTTAAACTCATTTCTTCCATCGTTAAACCTCCTTCTCCTCCGGTGTTGTTTAACCTCCGATAAAACTAACACTATTTCACTTAGTTTCATCTTTTAATAAACTCTTTTTTTTTTCCTATTATCGTAGTTAAAATCAAATTATCATCAAATTCAAATTTAAAAATCAAAATCACTATACTAATGATAGGACCGAAACTCCATTAATATTGAGCTTTATAATTCTTCTTAACCAAAAAGATAAATAATAACTCCAAAAAAGATAGAGAAAAAATAAACTTATTAGGGAATAGAATCAAGGAGGAAAGAGTTTTAAAAAATAGAGGAGAAAGAAAATTTACATGAAAAAAAAAGCAATAGATAATAGGGTAAAAGAAGAAAAAGAATGGAGAGGAG
>QJPP01007647.1:0-101165 GCA_003996215.1 Jaltomata sinuosa | reverse complement strand
ATATATATTCAAATATTAAGAGATATCATCATTTTATAAAAAACAATTATTTAAAAAAGGCATCCTTAATCAAAGAGAGGTTCCACATCACTTTTTAATATCTAGCTTTATTATATATATAGATATAGATTTAACTTAATACAAATTAATCACATTAATTATAGAGAAAGAAAAAATAATTAACAACAATATTTAGAGATTAAAAAACTAAAAGAAGAGAAAAAATATAAATGATCTTCTTGTGCATTAATTAATTGAGGGTTATGAAAATGAAAGGCTTGAGAGTTATGGACATTACTAATATTAATTAAGAGTAGAATTTATGTAATTGAATGTATGAATTAAGGAGATGATTATGTAAAATAAAATAATTGAAAGAATTGAGAAAAAATATCAAAAAAGGAGAAAATAGACAAATAGGAATGGATGTCATAGAGAGCGCCATATCACCATTTCTAAAACCTTCTTTTATATTATATATAGATTACATCATTCCTTCCTTGATCTCAAACCAACTCGCGGCAGAAATATTATGTCCAATTTATATAATCTTTCATCTTCAAGTCTCAATCATATCACATGTGACTTTCTTCAAGAAATCAACACTCAAAATATAAGTGAGATTAGGTTTTAGCTATTTGCTAATAAAACATGAAGCCATTAAGAAAACTAAATCATCAAATGAAGACCAAACAAGCAGTAACCAAACTCATGTCACTTCCAACATCACCAAATAAAATCATGTACTATATGCATAACAATTGAGTAAAAATAAGAGCGGAATTAGAAACGAACTTCTACTATAGCCGGAATGCCTTCAATATAATGGAGTGAACCTTGATCGGAAAGACTGAAACACGAATAGAACCACTGAATGGAACTTTCGACGATAACCTCGAATTTACTTGGAAATAGTGATTTCTTGGTGGTTCACAGCTGTTTACGGGAGCTAGTGAAGGCTTTTCTTTTTTAACCATATGGGGAAGAAGGTGATGTGCTTTATAAAAAAAATAGTGAACTACCCTTTTCTCTCTTTTTCTTTTGAAGTGTATCCTTTGTAAGTATAAGTAGAAGAAGAAAAAGAAAAAGGAACGTTGGGAGGGATTAGATAATAGGAAAGGATTGATTTGGTAGGGAGTAATTTTTGGGGGAATTTCACGTGGGAGTGGGAGTAAAAATAGGTACCAAGATCACTTTGGGATAATTTATTAGGGAGAAAATATATTCTTTCATGTAAAAAATTATTTAGGAATATTTTATAAATATAAAAAGATTTGACCAAGTTTAAAAATTTGAACTCAGTATATTTGAGTCTAAATAGATTCTACTAAAAAAGAGTAACTACTAAATTACTAAGAAAATATTATTAAATATAGTAACACAAAAAAAATTATATTTTGCAATCAAAAGTAATTTAACAGTATTCACGATAAAACGAATAATAACTTTAAAATATTTGCTCAAGTATTTATAAAAAATAATAGGATGAATATAAAAGAGTAACTAAATAAAATATAATACATTTACAACTGAAGATTGATATAACAATTGTCACGACACAACCTACCGGTCGTGCGGGCGCCTACTCTATGCACCTAGATACACGAACCCTTACCATCCGTCCATCAAGAAAAATGCGAAAAACTCAAGAATAACCATAAAACTTCATTTTTGATACATGAAAACCTTTAAGAAATCTTTTACTCAGGAAAACTCCTTTATGAGGAATACAATGAAACCGTTTTATAACTTTAAACCATCCTCCCTAGGACCTAGTCTAAAACAGGTACAAGATCTACAACAAAATTTATACCGAAACATGTAACAGAGACACAACTTTCGTCATGGAATCGAAGGACATAAGCTGCTGGAGATCACCATCTTCATGCCCCTATGAGACATCACCGACCCTGCAATCAGAGTATACCCAAAAAGGTATAGAAAAAGTAGAATCAGTACAACCACACATACTGGTAGGCGTCATCGATCGACCCGAATCCACTCATACCATCATATAAGAAAATCAGGAAAACATGAAATAACCAATGAAATTTTCTCCTCCCATATTCACTCCTATACGAACCCGAGGGCAGCAACCATATGCTATAATTCATACCTCAATCCTTCCTATCTCTTCCACTTCCAACTCCTCCACTCTAGCATTACCCCCAATACCTGTGTCTCCTCGAGTCACACTTATCACCTAGACTTCCCAATCTATCTTAACACTAGTCCCACCACCTAGCCCAGACTCGGACTACCACTCCGTTATTCTAGTCAAGACTATACACCCAGAGGAAACAACATATACTGTCAATCCAGATGCACTACCCTCGTGGCACTAATCACAAGTATCCGGGCCTTTCACGGATCCCTAGGCCACTCTCCATATGACAATACCCACTAGTTGCGTAATGCCAAACTCTCAGTCATTCCCCTAGCTTATCAGCCACATGAAATCCATCTTATAACCATGATCAACAATCAAGAATAACAATTAAGCATGCTATTTTACATAGTCCGAACCCACCCTGGGATTCTCTTAAACAACACCTAAGTGTGAAATATACAACCCGGTCTACACCATGACCCAACTCACAAATAAATACACTAACAACCTGGCCTCTCACGGACCATATGCAATATCACAAATCATAAACACAGCCTGGTACACTCACCATTATAAAAATGCAATAATATAATAAAGTAAACTCGTACCAGGCATGGTACCCGAGCCAATCAGTTAGTATCCCATACCAAGCGTGGTATCCAAGCCAACTGTTAGTATATCTCATACCAGGCGTGGTATCCAAGCCAACTGTTAGTATATCCCATACCAGGCGTGGTACCCGAGCCAACCGTTAGTATCCTATACCAGGCGTGGTACCCAATCCAACCGAATGTCACACAAAATCCACAGTCATAAACCATGAACAATACATACTTGTAAACCAACAAGAATAACATCTAGTTCATTCACAAGACTAAAAACAGGACCTTTGGACATTCCTAAACCATTCCCTAAGCAATGCAACTCGTACAAATACTTAAATAAAAGTACACAAATATACAATGCATATAGGAATCAATAACTATCACCTACCCCTTTCTCTGGTATATAACCTGGCCCTGACTCCCGTCTGAAGACCAAATCCCGCTCACCCTTTATTAACACATCTTAGTAAATATATTGATTCCGAACCCTTCTATAGATAGTTACAATGTGGGAAACCACCCCTTAACTTCGGTGATTCAGCCACTCCTTATTATTCTACTCATGTGTGATGTGCCGCCATTTTACGGCACTTTTGACTCCTTTTAACTAAGAACAATCGTACGTTTTCAAGCAACCGTCGTCGTTTTTGATGGTTTTATGTTATATTTGTAGGAAAGGGAGACAAACATGGAAACGGAAGGAAATACGAGCAAAAAGACATTCTGGATAAGAGTGACGGCCTGAGTGACGGCCCATCACACATGTGACGGTCCGTCACAGTGACCGTCAAGTTGGGCAGTGCCACTGTCTAGTGGTGACGGTCCGTCAAGCCAGTGACGGTCCGTCAGCCTGGCCGTCAAGTTAAGGCAGAAGCGCGACACGGAATCCGAACGTTTTTGGGTTTACTTCCTGGACTCCTATAAATACCCTATGTTAGGTTTATTTTACATATTGCTGAACCAAATAATTTTAGGAGAGTTTTTAGTCAAATTTGGAGAGCAACAACACATTTTCTTGATCTTGAATTCGTGTTCTTGAATCGTTCTTGGGATCTTGGTTTTTCTTGTTCTTGGATTATTGAAGATTGTTTTCACTATATTGTAAGAAGTTCTTCTCTTTATTATGAATACAATTCTCTTCTCTTTTCTCTATAGCATGATTAACTAAAACTCCAACAACTAGGGTTGTGGGAGCCATGGCTAAAGTAGCGATATAGATTTCGGGTAGCGTTGGGTTCATTATATATGTGGTCACGTTGTTAATCGTTCATTATTTAATGTTTTCTAGTTGTTGCAAACATTAGAACATGCCAAGGTTTAATTTGCTTGAGTAAAGAGATTTAAACCGGAAAACTTGATTAACGTCGAGGATTCGAGACTACCAACTCTCGTCTTATGATTAATGCTGTAACTAGATTAATCTACTTGATGTTTAGGATTGAAATCTAAAAGCATACCTTTTCAAGTTCGAGAGAATTGAAAAGTAAATTCGTCTATTTGGTTGAGAAACGTTTAAACGATACCATCCATTCAATCACATCGTGACATGCATATAGAAAGAACCCTGTTACGCCTAGAATCGAAGTTGTTACAACGCCATGGTGAACACGTCCCTAGTTCATTCTCCTATTGATTATTTCTCATACATTATTATTTGCTTTTGTTCACATTTTGATCACACAAAACCCCCTCTTTATTTACCGGAAACT
Organism: Jaltomata sinuosa; assembly: GCA_003996215.1. NCBI lineage: Eukaryota > Viridiplantae > Streptophyta > Magnoliopsida > Solanales > Solanaceae > Jaltomata > Jaltomata sinuosa. The sequence goes on along the minus strand of QJPP01007647.1, from coordinate 96,741 downwards.
ATTGACCATTAGTCAACTAATTCACTAAAGACTTAATCTTCACCATATTCTCTGTGGGATCGACCCCAACCTTTGTTGGGTTCTATATTTGACAACGATCGCTTACGCTTCTTAATCGGAGTGGTACTTTGAGCGTTATCAAATTTTGGCGCCGTTGCCGGGGAATACGGTTGTTTATTAAGTCCGGTGTGTTTATTTGACTCTTAGTCATACTTTCCTGCTTTTACGTTTATTTGTTGTTTTTGTTTTTGACAGGGTATAGAGTTGTGCATGCCAAGTACCCGGCGCTCGGGTGAAACAACATTACCTTACGACCCCGAGCTTGCTAGAACGTTAAGGCAGAATATGGCCGCACAACAAGAGGCAGCAAGGCTCGCTGCAGAACTGCAGGCCCAACAAAATCTGAATGCTGGTGGTCTGCAGGATGATGTTATGCTGAATGATGAGGATATCGACTTGGATGGAGTTGGCGCTACGGGCGCCATTGCTCTTCCACCGCTAGCGCCCGGAGCCAAGTTCAACATCACTAGCACGATGATCCAACTGTTGAACATGAGAGGAGTGTTCCGCGGTGCCGCTGGGGACTATCCAAACCAGCACCTGATGAATTTCGTGGTCATCTGCAAGTCGTTTGAGTTGCCTGGAGTGAGTCAGACAGCGATCAGGCTCAGATTGTTTCCGTTGTCTCTGTCTGATGAGGCAGCATTGTGGTTGACAGAGCTGACCCCCGACTCTATCGCAACTTGGGGAGAGTTGAAAGGAGCTTTCCTAGAAAGGTTCTTTCCTCCCTCTAGGATGATACAGTTGAGGGATGCGATTAGCAATTTCAGACAGCAACCTCACGAAGCATTGCACAAAACCTGGTTGCGATTCAAAAAGAAGATAACACAATGCCTGAACCATCAGTTGACCGATAACTTTTTGATGCAGACATTCTACCGGGCACTGAATTTGGCTACTAAGCCGACGTTAGACAACGCAGCAGGTGGTGCATTCATGGGTCTCACTTTTGTCGAGGCCACAACTACTTTGGACAGGCTCACCAAAACCAACAGGGCCTGGCATACACGGGATTCAGAGGTAGCAGCTAGCACTTATGCAGTTGGTATGTCAGCTGAGCAGCGCAGAAAAGACGAGGAGCGCGACCAAGACATGGCGCATCTGAAAACGCAGTTGGACCTACTGACCAAGCACTTGTTCTCAGGAGGTATGGGAAGGCTAAAAGCTGAGGGGTTCCCAAGGTAGAGCAGCAGAGTTGGAAACTGAGGAGGAAAATTACTTGGGGGGGTTCCAGGCCAATGGACAAGGAAACCAAGGTCGGACCTATCAGAAGGACAACTACTATGAGAAAGCTGGCTACAATCGCGATCAAGGAAACTGGAGGAATAACACCGATAGAGGTGGGTTGTATGTACCACCTGGTAATCAGGACAAAGCTAGCAATGAGGCAGGGACTTCCAAGCTAGAAAACATGATGGCGAAGATGCTGCTGAAGGTAGAATCAACTGACTCTGGGGTGAAGGAGATAAGGACTGAGTTATCAGCCATGAGTCAAATAGTGGAGTCGCATTCCACTTCGATTAAGCAATTGGAACAGCAAGTGGGCTTAATCTCGGCATCTCTAAACCCAAGGAAGACAGGTACCTTGCCGAGTGACACGATTTAAAATCCGAGGAATGACGCGAGTTGTATGGCGATCACTACAAGAAGCGGCAAAATATTACCGGAATCACATCCGGTAATTCAGACTCAAGTTGAGGGTGATGATGCCAACGACAAGGAAGTCGAGGAGGCTACTCAAAAGCCTGCAGATAAAAGCAAGGAAGCTAAAAAGCTTCCAACTATGATGCCTCGACCACCACCTCCTTTCCCACAACGCCTCAAGAAGAAAGTGGAAGATGGTAAGTTCCTGAATTTCCTGACCATGCTCAAGCAAATATCAATAAACATCCCATTGGTGGAAGCGCTTGAACAAATGCCCGGTTATGCCAAGTTCATGAAGGACTTGATTACAAAGAAGAGGTCGTTAAGTTTTGAACCGGAAGATAACCTTCACCACTGCAGCGCTATTTCTTCAAGATCATTAGTGGAAAAGAAGGAAGACCCAGGTGCGTTTACTGTCCCCTGCACTATCGGGAAGCGCAACTTTGGAAGAGCATTATGTGATCTTGGTGCTAGCATCAACTTGATGCCGCTAGAGGTCTATAAACAATTGGGTTTGGGAGCTCCTAAACCAACATCCATGAGAGTAATGATGGCTGACCGCTCAGTAAAGCGACCTGTGGGAATATTGTCTGATGTGCTAGTAAAGATCGGTAAGCTTATCTTCCCAGCTGACTTTGTGATCTTGGATTGCAAAGTAGATTTTGAAGTTCCCATAATCTTGGGACGACCTTTGTTAGCCACGGCTAGAGCGTTGGTTGACATGGAAAGAAACGAACTGACCTTCAGACTAAACAATGAAGCTGTCAAGTTTGATGTGTCTAAATTGATGAAGCAACCAAGTGACATGAGGGTGGTCGCGGTCGTCAATGTTATTGAGGAAGCTCCTGCGGATGTGCATCTTGAGGAGAAGGGTTTGGTCGAGACTCTAGCTGTTGTGAGAAGGATGCTGCGAGAAGAGAAACATGTAGAGAAAGGCGGTGAAAATAGATCAAGGAAACGAAAACACCGCAAGAGAATCTGCAAAGAAAGAGCGAAGAAGTTGTCGCGACTAGCTGCGGAGCCAATGAAAGAAGAAGCTGAAACGCAACATGAGGTTGTCGCGTGCACACACTCCATCGAGTTCTCCTGTTTTGGAGACCCTGGCGGTCTCCAACATCATTCCAGAATCTGAGTCCTATCGACTTCACAGGTATTCCTTTCTCTCACAGTTTTTTAGCTTTCATATGGATGCATTGGGGACAATGCATGAGTCTAAGTTGAGGGTGTGGGGAAACCTGTGAGTCACCACCGAGGGTTTTTGTTGCCGTGTTTCTTTTCCCTCCGGTTTGCTATCTAGTAGATCTGGCATATTTAGGTTGTTATTTTTAAATTTTTGTTTTTTTTTAGTGTCTATAGTGATGAGCATGGCGTTTTTTGTTACTAAAAGGAGGCCCCTTTAAAAATTTTCTGGTTTTGTACTTATGTTGAAACGATTGACTGTCTGGATCCTTGAATGTCATTGTGTGATTATGATTAGAATGAGTATGCTTAAGCCGAGCGGTTGTTTGATAGTTGGTAGCGATATAGTTTCTTGGTGCCAAGAGTGTGAGATTATTGTTATAAATTCTTACTATGTGCATGCATCTAGAACTTGCCCGGTCTATTTTGTTAAGTTCGAAATTTGGTTGCTTAGGAAAGGATCACAAGCCCTTTTTATATGCAGTCCACTTAACCTAAAAGACCGTCCAAATATAAATAATCCCTTTGATCCCTGTTTGACCCATAATTGATCTTATTCTTTCAATAACCTGTCACCGTTCCTGTTTAACGTGAATCCCTATTGTGGCCCTGGTCCTTCCTTGGACATCGTGCACCTCAACTCAGGCAATCAGCCTAAGTTGAGGGTGGCTACTATAGAGGTAAACCCTGTTTTGGCCCTGGTCCTCCCTTGGACATTGTGCACCTCAACGCAGGCAATCAGCCTAAGTTGAGGGTGGCTACTATAGAGGTGAATGATAAGAAAAAGAGGATGAAGAAGATTGGTTGTGAATAGAATGAAAATTCGGGTGTGGCCTAAGAAAAGAAAAAAAAAAGAGATGAAAAAGATCGAAAAAGTAATAAATAGAATTGTCAAAATAAAGAGGCCGCACCTGTAGCTAGAGAGAAGGAAATAAAAAGATGAATAAGGATGGACGAAGTAAAGTTATGTGGTAATAAGACGTCGGTGGTTCCAAGGATGGCTTAGTCACTAACCCCTTAAATGTATCCTACCTGCACCTGAAGCCTCATTACAAGCCTAAACAAGTCCTGTAGTGATCTTGAGCGGCTTTCTGAAGAACTGAAATAGAATAGTAAGGGCAAGCCTATGGTATCGCATGTGCATTGTTTGAAATCGTTTGTGAGTGTGAGCGCTTACCTAGTCCCAAATCTTGTGTGTGGGATTTCTTTGTGGTGAGGGCACCAAAGTTTCTGTATTGTCTATTGATTGTTAGAATAGCTGCGCGTGTGTATGAAAAATGTTCTATCATATCGGAATGACATGGTTGGATCCTTGCAAGTTAGTGTTTCATACATTTGTGTGCTACGAGGGATCTTAATTTAAAATTGAATAAGATGTTGAATGACCATGAGTTGCTAGAGACACGAGTTTGTTTTCTTAGTTGAGTCGTCTTATTGTTTTCTTTTGTGTTATGTTGCTTGAGGACAAGTGATCGTCTAAGTTGAGGGTGTTGATGTGCCGCCATTTTACGACACTTTTGACTCCTTTTAACTAAGAACAATCCTACGTTTTCAAGCAACCGTCGTCGTTTTTGATGGTTTTATGTTATATTTGTAGGAAAGGGGGACAAACATGGAAACGGAAGGAAATACGAGCAAAAAGACATTCTGGATAAGAGTGACGGCCTGAGTGACGGCCCGTCACACATGTGACGGTCCGTCACAGTGACCGTCAAGTTGGGCAGTGCCACTGTCTAGTGGTGACGGTCCAGGCGACGGTCCATCAAGCCAGTGACGGTCCGTCAGCCTGGCCGTCAAGTTAAGGCAGAAGCGCGACACGGAATCTGAACGTTTTTGGGTTTACTTCATGGACTCCTATAAATACCCTATGTTAGGTTTATTTTACATATTGCTGAACCAGATAATTTTAGGAGAGTTTTTAGTCGAATTTGGAGAGCAACAACACGTTTTCTTGATCTTGAATTCGTGTTCTTGAATCGTTCTTGGGATCTTGGTTTTTCTTGTTCTTGGATTATTGAAGATTGTTTTCACTATATTGTAAGAAGTTCTTCTCTTTATTATGAATACAATTCTCTTCTCTTTTCTCTATAGCATGATTAACTAAAACTCCCACAACTAGGGTTGTGGGAGCCATGGCTAAAGTAGCGATATAGATTCCGGGTAGCGTTGGGTTCATTATATATGTGGTCACGTTGTTAATCGTTCATTATTTAATGTTTTCTAGTGGTTGCAAACATTAGAACATGCCTAGGTTTAATTTGCTTGAGTAAAGAGATTTAAACCGGGAAACTTGATTAACTACGAGGATTCGAGACTACCAACTCTCGTCTTATGATTAATGCTGTAACTAGATTAATCTACTTGATGTTTAGGATTGAAATCTAAAAGCATACCTTTTCAAGTTCGAGAGAATTGAAAAGTAAATTCATCTATTTGGTTGAGAAACATTTAGACGATACCATCCATTCAATCACATCGTGACATGCATATAGAAAGAACCCTGTTACGCCTAGAATCGAAGTTGTTACAATGCCATGGTGAACACGTCCCTAGTTCATTCTGCTATTGATTATTTCTCATACATTATTATTTGCTTTTGTTCACGTTTTGATCACACAAAACCCCCCTTTATTTACCGGAAACTATTGACCATTAGTCAACTAATTCACTAAAGACTTAATCTTCACCATATTCTCTGTGGGATCGACCCCAACCTTTGTTGGGTTCTATATTTGACAACGATTGCTTACGCTTCTTAATCGGAGTGGTACTTTGAGCGTTATCAATGTGCCCGAACCTTATCTAGGAATTCTCCATTTTTATTACTCATTTAGATACCCAAGCAATTTCTGGTTCCCCGAAACTTCCCGACATCCCAGTCCCTGAATACTATCATATTACCCTACCTAGACAACATGAACAACCCAAAATATATTTCATTCTCCCACAACTCAATCCAATCGATTCCTAGTTCACACATAACCAACACTGAATCCACCAGACTCCATGCCCGAAGACTAATTATGGATTCTACTCTTCAACTATACAATAAGTACTAATGTAAACAGGTCTATCTACTCAAAAGTGAAAACCTAGCCTACCTGGATTCCAAGAAGCTGCAAGGATGTATTTTAGCTCTGTGAAGGCGTTCTTGGCTGAATGAGGATCTTGGAATCCGTTGTTCAGTGTCCCTTCAGCTATAATACCTCCTCCTTATGACTCTCAAGCCTTGGAGCAACTTAGGAGAGTATTTGCAAAAACCCTCGTATGTTTTCCAACTGAGGAGGAGAGGTCTTTTATTAAAATTTCGTTCTAAGGCTATTGCCTCCCGTCATTCCTCTATAGCGGATGACCTTCTGCCATAGAAATTCTGCTATAGCGGGATATGTACCGCTATAGTGGGGTGACGTTAGCCCAGACCAAATTCAAAAATTATAGATTTCCATCACTTCAACCCCACTTAATTCATAAATTAGAAAAATATATTTTTAAATCGTTACCAAAATTTGCGATATCGTGGTTCCTGAAATAACAACGGATCCGGTCATTACAACAAATATCAATTTACCTATCGTTCATCCCCAAACAATCCCGAAATCAAAAAGACGACAAGAATTAGCCCGGGACCCTCACTGTCCCAAGTGACCGCGTAATTGCGAACTTATGCAAAATAGTGATATCCCCCTCTAATTAGTCACACCGACAAAAGGAGAGTAATATTAAGCCACTCTAACAATGAATTCCCGAGCCACCCAAGAAAATCTACACGTGACCTCTCCCGAGTACCCACAGAATCTGGGGCCACGTGTCATGTTGGAACGGATGAATTTGAAAAGACCCGGGAGAACTTTTTCTGTCCAAAAGTTGATTATTGTCTACTATAGTGGACATTATACCACTATAGTACTTCCGCTATAGCGGACTGTCGATGGCTATTGCGGTTGACAATAGATTGAAAGAGGGAGAAACGGGTTTCACCCCTCATTCTCCCCATATTTCTTCCGAAAATACCACATTCTCTCCCGATCACCCCACTCCCGATGTCAAAATTCTTAGGTAATAATCAATTTTTCTCACTCTTTTACTTTCTTGCATGATTTTTAGACATGATTATGGTAGAAAACAAGGAAATTGGGTGTATATTGTAGTGGGTCTGAACTTGGACTTTTTGGTTGGAGTTTATTGGATTCCCGAAGCATGGATGCTTCCCTTACATTTACAATGCCTCCAAGGCGTTATGGGCATAAGGATTACACTATTTTTATCCAAAAATGGGCCAAAATAGGGTAGGAGTTGAAGGGTTATTCTTTGAACAAAAGTTGTGATTTGGAAGAATTCTAGGGGTTATAATGCCCAAATATTTGTACAGAACAATAATAGGGTTCTTTGAGTATGTAGATTCGAACTTGGAATGTCAAAAATGAAGTTTTGGGCCAAGGGGATCCATTTATGCACCCCTTGAAGCTTCTGGGACGATGAATACAGCTGTAGCGATTGGGTTTCGCTATTGCGGTCTCGCTAGAATGGCTATTTTTCTGCTATGGCGGACGACCGTCCACTATAGAGGAAGGTCGCGAACCAGTAGCTCTTCAAGATGACACTTAGAGAATTCTTCCTTTAAAACTAATTCCCCTTTTTCTTACAAGTCCTAATCCTGCCTTTTTGTTATATTACAGGTTATCACTCCCAATGGCTAACGAACAAGCGCAAGAGTATCCTTATCAGAGGTTCCCTGATGATGCTATTCAGGAGAGGTTCATGGACATCCTTTGGGTGGAATTTTGTTATGATAGGGGCTGTAGAATGATAGGTGTCGATGGAAAAGCAGCCGTTTTCCATCGCAGGGTTCGAGAGTTTGGTTGGGAATATTTGTTAGTGGCTCCCCTTCCACGCAGTCAGGCTGGGTGCGAGAGTTCTATGCTATCCTTCCCACTGTACGTTGGGATGAGCCCAACCCCACCATCCGAATCTGTGGTGTAGATGTTCTGGTGGACTCTCAGACAATCAACGAGGTGCTAGGAGTGCATCATGTCTCCAATGAAGCATACGAGGCCAAGTTTCAGCTTTGGGACATGACTTGGTTAAGGGACACTTTAGTGGACGAGGAGTTCAGAGATCAGGTCTACTGGGTCAGTCCCGAGGGCATCACTAGTGCATACTTCTTTGTCGATGCGAGGAGGTGGCTTAACTTGGTGTCTTGGAGGATCTTCCCATTGGAAAATAAGACTGACATGACTCATGCCCAAGCCCTAGTGATTGCTTGTTCCATGTAGGGAATCATCATGAATGTGGGGGAACAAATTATCTCCAAGTGGAAGGAGTTCTACTGGGGTCATATGAAGGGGCCCTATCTTCTGGGTTTTATGTTCGAGCTATGCAGGCGAGTTGGGGTGCTTGTGGATCATATTGATAGGGAGGTAGAGATGGATGAACCATTCGACCCTGTCCAGGTGAAGATGGTCTCTTCTAAGAAGAAGAGGAAGGTGGATGAAGCAGGAAGCAGCCAGCCGGTTGAGGATGCTGACGACGATGATGATGATGACACTCTAACCTCTTCCCAGCCTCAGCCCCCTATCACCAGCCGCCATCTCGAGGAGACCTTGGTTGTGGTCCAGAGGTTCATAGAGAGCACCTCCACCGGAGGTACAACCCATCCCCCTTCTTCTCAGGACTTTGCTGCACTCCGAAGGGAGTTAGAGGAAGAAAAGAAGAAGACACGCTCCCGGGATTGCATGTTTGCCTGGATGTGGAAGACCGTCAAGGTCATGTTCTCTTGCGTCGCTCTAGGTCAAGAGCTTCCCACACTGGAGCCCGAGGACAGGCATGAGTTCCCCTTCCTGAGCGATAATGAGGCTTAGGACTTCCCCCCTCCCCCTCCCCTCTTTATTAAGACAGTATACTGCTTTTTGGGTTTTGCCCCCATTTGGAGCTTGTGTTAGACACTATTTCCCTCTCCTTTCCCCCTTTGATTTTTGCAAATGGATGCTTATTTTAGACAATTTTCCTTATATGCATACTATATTAGCTATATAGATGATTTCCTGGTTTTTACGTAGAAGCTTATAGCTTAACCACTACATTTTAAAGCCCCAAAAATGAAATGAAAAATAGGGTACGCATTCTGCCCCGCGTACTTCTGCTATGGCGGTTGTCACTCCGCCATAGCGATAAAAAAATCTCGCTATGGAGGGATCGTAGTAGTAGTGCAGTCCCGCTATGGTGGTCCCGACGGTAACATCCCCGAAATTTGAAATTTCCAGCAAGTGTACCCTTCCTCCTTCCCTATTATCATTGTCTAGTCCTGTCAATTCTTGCCATAGTCTTAAACTACTCCTAAGACCATTCCTGACAATGCACATATTCATAATTGAGCAACAAAAATCATCAATCATAAAAGATTCACAAGCACAATTGTTCCCAATAATACCTTCCCGCTATTACGCATGAATAAGTCCCTTTGTTCCCATGGTTCCCAACCAAGTCCCGACCGTCTTGAAATCGAAGTTTCCCCTACCATCGCAAATTACATCCCCTTATCATTTTAACTAATGATAAGGCCCTTTCAAGATGTGATACAAATTTTCAACCAATACATTTAACAGTTAAGCACAGACCCAAGATACACTATTTTCAACTTATGACCCTCTGTAGACTCAACATTCATATCAAGGTAACAAATTACACACAATTCAAGTAGGTCCTACAAACACCATAATACGAAACATTTCAAATTTAGGCCACAGCAAAATCAAGTCACCTAAATTTACCTTCTATTCGTATTCATGGATGACCATTAGCCGGTTATCCATGTCTTACTACAGCCTCCCAGGCCAGATACCAATTGGAACCTTCCCAGTTCAAACTCCTCTTGCTTGTTTTTCACAACTGCTGGAGTCAAAAGACATCCCTTTCCTTGTCGAGATACCAATGGGAATCTAGAGATACCAATTGGACTCAACCAGTACAAGTAAGTAAACGAACCGCACGAAGGGAATGAAAGAAGGGAGATATTTCCTAGAATGCTTCATAGCTTCCCAAAGATTAGATGTGGATGTCAACACACCAATCCGTAGGACTCTATTAGACATTTTGCACTAGTACTGGGAGTGTCACGCCCCGAGGTTACCCCCTAGACATAACACGAGACTTGGGACCATAAGTTCCCCAAGCTAAACCTTGGTCATAGCATTATCAAGCATAACAAAGATAAGCATAAGCATAATAGATAAATCTTGAATCACATACATAAGTAATCAAGTCGAATGGAACTATAAAATCCGAAAAGTGACTCAAACACCGTCTATGTCTGAAAAGCCTCTACATGACATAAAGAGTTGCTAGGACAAGACCCTAGCTAACTCAAATAACGGAAATAAGAAATCAACATAACTAAAACATATTTAGTCCTCGAACTAAGAGGACTCACCAACAACTGACAGAAAAGTGTCCTGGAAGCTCTAGCCACGTGTTTGGAAAGGAACACCTGAATCTGTATCATCAAAGGATGTAGCGCAAGATATGCGTCAGTAATATAGAATGTACTGAGTATGACGGCGATGCATAAATCTTAAAAAATAGTTTAAAACATGCTTAAAGTGATTCATCACATAAAGAGAAAGGCATGAACAAGTAATAAGATAAGAAGCATGAGTTATGAAAAGGTTTAAGTTTCATATATAAGGTCATATAAATTCATAGCGTAAAATAAGCATGTGGGAGTTTTTCTTAACCAACATTAAACAACGCTGAGCTACATGGAGTTCAGTGTCTTACACCCATACTGAAAGATTTGTCCTAACCGGCCAAGGCTAGAACCATTTCATACCAAGATCCTGTCATCATAAGCCTCAAAAGGGAAACCTACGATGGCTCGTAGTTATGGGACTAAGGGTACTCTCACCCGGTCCAACTCGGTGCTAAATACTACTCTTAAAACATATATATATATATATATATACATGACATAAGCTCACATACATAAGACATATCCAATGCCAAACTTGTTCATACTTGTTCGTAGTATTTTCATACCCCGGATCGTCATACTACTCATGATTTAGGGTTTTGAAATTGATTCATGAGCATTAATGGAACATCGGGTGTCTTGTCTTGCATACTTCATAACATGGAAAGACTTGCATACTCCATAATTTGTAAAATTTGCATGGCTCTAGTTCAATTTTCATAAAACATATACTTTCATAGGGTCATAGGAACTAGGCATGCACATGCTTGAAAATCCATAAAGAACATGCTTATCAAAACCCAATTTACTCAAATCCACTTTATGCATGTAGACATTTCCATAGTTAAACTTCAATTCATGTGATAAGAGTTAACATGTAAAAACCCATGTGAAATCATGCAACTTAAGTAATTTCATAATAAAATCACGAGAAGACAATTTATAGCAAAACCATAAGAATTAGGTAAGAACCCTAATTTGAAAGTTCATGAAATCAAACTAAAGATTTAGGGTTTTGGGCACAAGGGTGAAAGGAACACATTGTTGATTACCCACATACCTTGGGTGAAGATAACCCACTTGAATTGGAAAGACTTAGGAGGCTTGATATTGAAGCTTTTAGACCTTGAGCTTGTGGGATTCTTTTCTTTCTTGGGAGAAGAGTGAAGTAATGAGAACGAACTTAGGCTATAAGGTGAAAACCCTACTTGAAATAGACAAAACGACCTAACTTAGGAGTTAAAAGGGTGGGAAATGACCAAAATGTCCCTGGGATTTAACTTAGAAAAAGCTGTCTTAAAGCCCGGCTTCAGGTTCCACGGGTGGGGTCTATGACTCAGAGACTCGGCCACGACTCGTGGTTCCTTGTCCTGGAAACTATTAAGGGATTCAACCTGCAGAAGGTCTTCTACGACTCGACAGGATGACTCGTGGAAGCTTGCACGAGTCGTGGAAGTCAGGGAATTTTGTTGGCCTCTGATGAGGTTTCACCAGTCAACATAACGACCCGTAGAAACTTCTACGAGTAATGGAAGTGACTCGTGGTCCTCAGACCTGAGGATGGTCTACAGGACTGGGTTCACGAGTCATTTCCATGACTCGTGGACTTGACTGGTGGTCCTTGGAAGTCCAAAATTTTCTACAAGTTCTGAGTTTAAAAGCTGGATAGGTTTCCCGAGGTGTTACTAAATCTCCCCCTTGGGATCATTCGTCCTCGAATGAAGGATAAACAAGGAAAACTGAGGAGAAAATAGCCCAACAAAACATCAAAACAGGGAAATCTAAGAGTAACATAAAACCTGAACTTTTCATCTTGAAAACATGATAAACTAACTTCGTAAAACATGGATACATGCTAGAATCATGAGAGAAACCGATGGAATAGAATCGGAGGGACATACTAAGGAGGAAACTAGTACCTCAAGCTGAAACTTAATCGTAAGAAAAGAGATGAGGATATTTGGCCTTCATGGCCTCTTCCACTTCCCAAGTAGCTCCTTCAACAATCTGATTTTCTAAAGCACTTTCACCAAAGCGACTTCTTTGTTCCCTAATCTCCGAATCTAACGATCAAGGATCTCCATGGGAACCTCCTCATAGGTGAGACTATCCTTCACACCCACACCCTCCAAAGGGACAATCAAGCTTGGATCACCAACATACTTCTTCAACAAGGAAGCATGGAAAACTGGATGAACCGCTTCCAACTCTGTTGACAACTCCAACTCATACGCAACACTACCAACTCTCCTAAAAATCTGATAAGGACCTACAAAACAGGGACTAAGCTTTCCTTTCTTGCCAAACCTCATCACACCTTTCATGGGTGACACCTTAAGGAAAACCCAATCATCAACTTCGAATTCCAACTCCCTTCTTCTCACATCCGCATAAGATTTTTGTTGACTCTAAGCGGTCTTCAACCTTTCCCTAATAAGCTGAACCTTCTCCATGGTCTCATGCACTGAATCTGGACCAATCAAGGCTGCCTCACCTACCTCAAACCAACCAATTAGAGATCTACATCTCTGACCATAAAGTGCCTCATAAGGAGCCATTTGGATGCTAGAGTGAAAGTTGTTGTTGTAGGCAAACTCGATAAGAGGCAAGTGATCATCCCAATTACCTTTGAAATAAATCACACATGCTCTCAACATATCCTCCAAAGTCTGAATAGTGCACTCTGCCTGACCGTCTGTCTGAGGATGAAAAGTTGTGCTAAGATTTACCTTAGTACCAAGACCCTTCTGGAATGACTTTCAAAACTGAGATGTAAACTGAGGACCTCTATCTGAAATGATAGACAAGGGAACACCATGCAATCAAAATATCTCCCGGATGTAAAGTTTGGCATAGTTGTCTGCTGAATCAGTAGTCTTAACAGCCATGAAATGGGATAACTTGGTCATCTGGTCTACAATCACCCAAATGGAATCATGTTGCCTTCGAGTACGAGGCAAACCCGTAATAAAGTCCATATTGATTGCTTCCCATTTCCAAGTGGGATGGTCAATGTCTTGAATCATGCCACCTGGCATTTGATGATCCACTCTGACTTGTTGAAGTTAGGACACTTAGCCACAAACCCGATTATGTCCTTCTTCATACCGTTCCACCAAAAGACTTCTCATAGAGCACGGTACATCTTAGTGGCTCCTGGATGGATGGAATATCTTGAACTATGAGACTCAATCAGAATCTGTTGTCTCAACCCATCAAAATCTGGTACACATAAACGACCTTGATAGCGAAGCATACCATCTCCCCCTTGGGAGAAAACCTCAACCCGCTGTTGATGAACTGCACCCTTAAGTTGAAGAAAAAATGGATCATTGTCTTGCTTTGCCTTCACCTCAGCCACTAAGGAATATTCGGAACCATTTTGCATAATCACACCACCTTCAGTCGAGTCCATAAGGCAAACTTTCAACCGATCAAGCCTATGAACCTCTTTAACCAATTCCTTCTTTCCCTCTTCAATAGAAGCTATACTTCCCATGGAAAATCTACTCAAAGCATCCGCCACAACATTGGCCTTACCCGGACGGTAAAACACACTCATATCATAATCCTTAAGAAGCTCAAGCCATCTTCTTTGTCGCAAATTCAATTCCTTTTGAGTGAACACATACTGAAGACTCTTATGATCGGTGAATACATCCACATGTACCCTATACAAATAATGTCTCCAAATCTTCAAAGCAAAGACCATGGCAGCCAACTCAAGATCATGAGTAGGATAGTTCTTCTCATGAGTCTTAAGCTGTCTAGAAGCATAAGCAATCACCTTACCACGCAGCATCAAAATATAACCCAAACCAATCTTAGAGGCATCACAATACACAACAAAATCATCTAAGCCCTCAGGTAGAGCTAACACTGGAGCGGTGGTCAATCTAGTCTTCAATTCCTGAAAGTTCTTCTCACACAAGTCGGACCACTGAAACTTTACCATCTTATGAGTCAATCGGGTCAAAGGGGAAGCAATGGAAGAAAATCCTTTCACAAACCTTCTGTAGTAACTAGCCAAACCCAAAAAGCTCCTAATATCGAATGGATAAGTAGGTCTAGGCTAGTTCTTTACTGCCTCTATCTTTTGAGAATCAACCCGAATACCATCTTTAGTCACAATATGACCCAGAAAAGCAACAAACTGCATCCAAAACTCACATTTGCTAAACTTAGCAAACAACTGTCTATCCTTGAGAACTTGCAACACAACCCTCAAGTGACCCGCATGCCCCTCCTCACTCCGGGAGTAAATGATGATATCATCAATGAAAATAATCACAAACATATCCAAATACTGTTTGAACACACTGTTCATCAAATCCATAAAAGTTGTAGGAGCATTCGTTAGACCAAAAGATATCACAACAAATTCATAATGACCATACCGAGTCCTGAAGGTTATCTTCTGAATATCACACCCTCTAACACGAAGCTGATGATAACCGAATCTAAGGTCGATCTTGGAGAAAAAACTAGCACCTTGAAGCTGATAAAAAAAGTCATCAATCCTAGGAATGGGATATTTATTCTTGATTGTGACCTTGTTCAACTAACAGTAGTCAATACACATTCTAAGAGAGCCATCTTTCTTTCGAACAAACAAAACTGGGGCACCCCATGGACAATGCTAGGTCTGATGAAACCTTTATCAAGAAGATCCTTCCACTGATCTTTCAACTCTTTAAGTTCCGTGGGGGCCATTATATAGGGAGGAATAGAGGTAGGATTAGTATCCAAAAGAAGATCTATCCCAAAGTCTATCTCCAGCTCGGTAGGGATTCCGAGCAAATCCTCAGGAAACACTTTTGGAAACTCATTCACAACGGGAACAAACTGAAGGGATGGGGTTTTGGACTCCGTGTCCATAACCCGCACTATGTGATAAACACGCCCCTTTGAAATCATCTTCCTAGCCTAAAGATAAGATATGAAATGACCTTTCGAGGAAGGGGGACTACCTTTCAATTTTAAAATGGGTTCATTAGGAAAATTAAAACTGACAACCCGAGTACGACAATCAACAGAAGCATAACATGCATACAACCAATCCATGCCAAGAATGACATCAAAATCAGTCATCTCCAACTCTACTAGATCCGCTGAAGTGACTCTATGAAGGACTGAGATGGGGCAATTTTGGTAGATTCTTTTGGCTAGGTTTGACTAACCAATGGGAGTAGAAACACAAAAGGGTTCTAAAAGCAATTTAGAACAAACTACAAACTTTCATTGTCACAACCCAATTTCTCAAGTCATAATGGCACCTACAACCCCCCAGTAGGCGAACCAATTACCGTAGCCCGGAACAACTAGTAATGGGCTACTACCTAACCAATACGCTCAACAAGCTGAGATAAGCAGAAGCAAAATGTAAAGGTAGACAAAACGGAAGCAAAACTCGAATGTAAATACATAAAGGAAACTACACCAACCCCAAGACTTGGTATCAATAGTACAGAAGCTTCTAATAGAATACAAGTGCTAGTAGTAACAAAACACAACATAAATTACCTCCGAAAGTACAATGAGCAACAGTACAATAGATGAGATATAGACAAGCCCCGACTGTCTGGCGCTCACCCTAGTCTCATAGATCCAAAAGCTGCACGAGTCTCCAATGTGATCAACAGCGAAAGCTCAGCTAATATCTACACCAAAAAGTGCAGAAGTCTAGTATAAGCACCAAAACAATGGGTACTCAGTAGGTATCATCGGCCGACTGAGTGCATATAAGATATAAAAGCAGTAAGTAATAGATAGCAAGAAAACAGTCATTGAAGCAATAAGCAAGGCACAAGGAGCTAGCACAGATCATCCATAACCAAGAGCTTCAAGTAACACATGCTAGCACAGCGATACAGTTACATAGAATCACAGGTGAAGGAAATGAGAATGCACCTGGAGTCCTTGCACAATAATATAAGTAAGTAGAGAGAGTTGAGAAAATGGAAATATACCGGTAACCTCAAGTAAAAGGAAAAGACGGAGAGCAGTTCTGAAGTCATATGGATGAACGGTTTAGTGCGTTGGAAACTAGACTCGTAGGCCTTCGATTTGGTATATTCAGGGACCACTAACTTTATAGATAGGGTGAAACACCCCAAGACATTTAACCCAAATTTGAAGAGAATTCTTTAAAGGAATTTACAATAACTTTTTTCGACTTTTGTTTCGCAACTTCCTTGACTTAAAAACTTATCATACTACCATTACAATACCTCATAACACATCCTTCTTAGTATATTAGACACTATTAGTCTAACCCCAAAGGCACGGGTTACTTTAAACCTTCCAAACAGGCGAGGTGTTACATGAGGCATTTCATTAACTCAAACTTTTGAGTAAGGGATTCCTTTGACCTAGAACCTTGGTTTAATTCTTTGATATTACCAAGAATGTTGTCGGAAGTGAACGATTTCCAAAGTTGAAGATCTAAAGTGAGTAGAGGCCATAAAGACCAAACAAATATCCCGGGCACCGAACTACCAGTCCCGACAAGCCATAAATGACTTGGGCCGCTACAAGTAAGCTCTAATGGTACAAAAAAGCGAAAATGTGTAAATGACCAGAAGGGTCATTACATGCATGCTACAAAAGGGGTCACAAAAGATAAGAAGGCACCGAAGTCCAAAAAAGCATACACATCAAAAGAGAAAACTTTTAACATACCAGTAACCACATTTGAGGAACCCTCCTGATCATGACGAGAGGATATAGTGTAAAGGCAGTTCTGGTGCTGACCACCAGAATTAGAACTTGTGCCCTGTTGGGATGGTCGACCTCCGAAAAAAGCTGGGGTAGACTGAGTCCTACCACCTTCCTACCCCTTCTTAGCTGAAGGGCAATCTCAAAGTAAGTGTCTAGTCTGTCCACACCCATAGCATGCACCCGTGCCTAAACGACACTCTCCCGGGTGATTCTTCCCACTCCTGGTACAAACGGGGAAAGAAGGCCCCTTAGGAACACTTCCCTGAGACTGGAAATAAGAAACAAATCCTCTACCACCCTGATCATGACGAGGCTTGTGAGCCTGGGTAGGAGCACTAGCAGAAGAATGAACGGATCCTGATGACTTCTTCTAGAAAGAAGAGCGATGTCCACCTCCATACTTGTGATGACCAAAACTTGATCCCTCGGATCTAACCCTCTTGTTCTCCCTTTCCATCTCCCTAAGCTTGTCACCCTCAATCTGATGGGCATGAGTCATGAGTTGGGAAATATTCATATCACTCAACAATAAAGCAGACCTACACTCTTTCTTTACCACATCAGAAACCCCATATATAAACTTGCTCATTTGATCATGCAGGTCCTCTACCATGGAGGGAGCATATCTAGACAACTAAGTGAACTTCAGACTATACTCTTGCACCGACATCAAACCCTATCTCAAGTTCACAAATTCTTCCATCTTTACTTACCTTAACTCTCGGGGAAATAACCTATCAAGGAAGGCCTTCTCAAAACACTCCCAAGTCGTGGGGACTGCGTCCTTCACCTTAGTCTCCTTCCATTGCGTGAACCAAATATGAGCCACATCTTTGAGTTGATAGGATGCAAGCTCAACACAATCAACCCCAACCACTTGCATAACTTCAAAGATCTTCTTCACTTTGAGCGGGTCCTCACTCACTTTCAGGTGGGTTAATTCGTACAAAGTCACAAACTCGAGCCGCTACCCCACCTTGAGGGTGGACTGGGGCAGGAGCTGGTTGATTGGCCTGAGTGGCCAAAGTCTGGGATAGCAAATGGATGGCATTCCTGAACTCCTCATTCGTGACATCGGGAACCAGAACAGGAGGAATAATATTTTGAGCAGCACGGGGGGGCATAGCACATCGATGAGGCATAATCTGAAATGTCCAAAATGAGAATTAGAGGAAGATAAGAGTTAAGCTCTATCACACGACATGATCATAAAAGAAGTGAAGTTTTCTAAGACATCTCATAGCTTCCCTCTCATATGTGTGGCGCACTTCACACACATGAAAAAGATTCTACTCGATGCAACTTTCAGACATCCAAGGACTCTTGAACCTGAGGCTCTGATACCAAATTTGTCACGCCTCGAGGTTACCCCCTAGACGTAACATGGGACTTGGGACCACAAGTGCCCCAAGATAACCCTTGATTATAGAATTCTCAAGCATAACAAATATAAGAGGAAGCATAATAGATAAATCTTGAATCACATTTATACGTAATCAAGTCGAATGGAACTATAAAATCTGGAAAGAGACTCAAACACTGTCTATGTCTGAAAATCTTCTACATGACATAAGGAGTTGCTAGGACAAGACCCTAGCTAACTCAAAGTACGGAAATAAGAAATCAACATAACTAAAATATATCTAGTCCTCGAACTAAGAGGACTCACCAACAACTGACAAAAAAGTGGCCTGGAAGCTCTAGCCACGTGTCTGGAAAGGAACACCTAAATCTGCATCATCAAAGGATGCAACGCAAGATATGCGTCAGTACTATAAAATGTACTGAGTATGAGGGCGATGCATAAATCATGACAAAATAGTTTAAAACATGCTTAAAGTGATTCATCACATAAAGAGAAAGGCATGAACAAGTAATAAGATAAGAAGCATGAGTTATGAAAAGGTTTAAGTTTCATATATAAGGTCATATAACTTCATAGCATAAAATAAGCATGCAGGAGTTTCTCTTAACCGACAATAAAACATGCTGAGCTATATGGAGTTCAGTGTCTTACACCCACACTGAAAGAGTTATCCTAACCGGCCAAGGCTAGAATTATTTCATACCAGGATCCTGTCATCATAAGCCTCAAAAGGGCAACCTATGGTGGCACGTAGTTCTAAGACTAAGGGTACTCTCACCCGGTCCAACTCGGTGCTAAACACTACTCCCAAAACATATAAATATATATATATGTATACATAAGATGAGCTCACATACATAAGACATATCAAATGCCAAACTTGTTCATAATATTTTCATACCCCGAATCGTCATACTACTCATTAATTAGGGTTTTGAAATCGATTCATGAGCATTGATGGAACATCGTGTGTCTTGTCTTGCATCATACTTCATAACATGGAAAGACTTGCATACTCCATGACCTATAAAATTTGCATGGCTCTAGTTCAATTTTCATAAAACATATACTTTCATAGAATCATAGGAACTAGCCATGCACATGCTTGAAAATCCATAAGGAACATGCTTATCAAGACCCAATTTACTCAAATCCACTTTATGGATGTCGATATTTCCATGGTTAAACTTCAATTCATGAGATAAGAGTTAACATGTAAAAACCCATGTGAAATCATGCAACTTAGTAGTAATTTCATAATAAAATCATGAGAAGGCAATTTATAGAAAAATCATAAGAATTGGGTAAGAACCCTAATTTGAAAGTTCATGAAATCAAACTAAAGATTTAGGATTTTGGGCACAAGGGTGAAAGGAACCCATTGTTGATTACCCGCATACCTTGGGTGAAGATAACCCACTTGAATTGTAAAGACTTAGGAGGCTTGATCTTGAAGCTTTGAGACCTTGAGCTTGGGGGATTCTTTTCCTTCTTGGGAGAAGAGTGAAGTAATGAGAAGGAACTTAGGCTAATAAGGTGACAACCCTACTTAAAATAGCAAAAATGACCTCACTTAGGAGTTAAAAGGGTGGGAAATAACCAAAATATCCCTGGGATTTAACTTAGAAAAAACTGTCTTAATGCCCAGCTTCAGGTTCTACGGGTGGGGTCTACGACTCGTAGACCCGACCACAACTCGTGGTTCCTTTTCATGGAAACTATTCAGAGATTCAACTTGTCGAAGGTCTTCTATGACTCGACAGGACGACTCATGGGAGCTTCCACGAGTCGTATAACTCAGTCGTGGAAGTAAGGGAATTTGGTTGGCCTCTGATGAGGTTCCACGAGTCAACAGAACGATTCGTAAAAACTTCTATGAGTCTTGGAAGTGACTCATGGTCCTAAGACTTGAGGATGGTCTGCATGACTGGGTTAACGAGTCAGTTCCACGACTCGTGGAACCACGCATGACTTGTGGACTTGACCCGTGGTCCCTGGAAGTCCAAATTTTTTTGCAAGTTCTGAGTTTAAAAGCTGGATCGGTTTCTGGGGTGTTACAGGGAGAGAGGTAACCTAGGCTCTGATACCATCTGTCATGTCCCAACCTACCGGACGTATGGGCACCTACTCTATGCACCTAGATAGACGAACCCTTACAACCCGTCTAACAGGAAAATTGCAGAAAACTCAAGAATAACCATAAACCTTCATTTTTGATACATGAATATCTTTAAGAAATCTTTTACTCAGGAAATCTCCTTTATGAATGATACAATGAAACCATTTTAAAACATTAAACCACCCTACCTAGGACCTAGTGTAAAACAGGTATAAGATCTACTACATGATTTATACCAAAACATGTAACAGAGACACAACTTCCGTCATGTAATCGAAGGACAAAAGCTGATGGAGATCACTATCGTCATGCCCCTATGAGACATCACCGACCCTGCAATCAGAGTATACCCAAAAAGGTATAGAAAGAGTAGAATCAGTACAACTACATGTATTGGTAGGCATCATTGGTCGACCCAAATCCACTCATACCATCATATAAGAAAATCAAGAAAACATGAAATAACCAATGAAATTTTCTCCTCCCATATTCACTCCTATACGAACCCGAGGGCACCAACCATATGCTATAATTCATACCTCAATCCTTTCTATCTCTTCCGCTGCAAACTCCTCCACTCTAGCATTACCCCAAATACCTGTGTCTCCCCGAGTCACACTTATCACCTAGACTTCCCAATACATATTAACACTAGTACCACCACCTAGCCAATACCTGGACTACCACTCTATTATTCTAGTCAACCCGTACAACTATACACCCAGAGGCAACAACATCTACTATCAATCCAGATGCACTACCCTCATTGCACTAATCACAAGTATCCGGGACTCTCAAGGATCCCTAGGCCGCTTTCCATATGACAATACCCGCTAGTCGCACAATGCCAGATTCTCAGTCATTCCCCTAGCTTATCAGCCACATGAAATGCATCTTATAACCATGATCAATAATCAAGAATAACAATTAAGCATGCCATTTTACATAGTCCGAACCCACCCTGGGATCCCCCTAAAAACCACCTAAGTGTGAAACATGCAACCCAGTCTATACCAATACCCAACTCATAAATCAATACACTAACAACCCGGCCTCTCATGGACCATATGCAATATCACAAATCATAAACACAGCATGGTCTACTCAGGGAACCATTGTAAAAATGCAACAATAAAATAAAGTAAACTCGTACCAGGCATGGTACCCGAGCCAACCAATTATTATCCTGTGCCAGGCATGGTACCCGAGTCAACCATTAGTATATCCTGTACCAAGCATGGTACCCGAGCAATCCATTAGTATCCCGTACCAGGCATGATACCCGAGCCAACCGAATGTCACACAAAATCCATTGTCATAAACCATGAAAAATCAATACTTGTAAACCAACAAGCAATAACACCTAGTTAATTCACAGTTCTGAAAACATGACCTTTGGACAATCCTAAACAATTCCCTAAGCAATGAAACTCATACAAATACTTAAACAAAAGTACACAAACATACAATGCATACAGGAATCAATAACCATCACCTACCCCTTTCTCGGGTATATAACCTGGGCCTGACTCACGTCTGAAGACCAAATCCTGCTCACCCTTTATTAACACATCATAGTAACTATATTGATTCCGAACCCTTCCATAGATAGTTACAATATGGCAAACCACTCTTTAACCTCGGTGATTCTGCCATTCCTTATTATTCTACTCATGTGCCTGAACCTTATCTAGAAATTCTCCATTTTTATTACCCATTTAGTTACCCAAGCAATTTTTGGTTCCCCGAACCTTCCCCACATCCCAGTACCTGAATCCTATCATTTTACCCTACCAAGACAACATGAACAACCCAAAATATATTTTATCCTCCCATAATTCAATCCAATCGATTCCTAGTTCACCCATAACCAACACTAAATCCACCATACTATGTGCCCGAAGATTACTTATGGATTCTCCTCTTCAACAATACAATAAGTACAAATGTAAACAGGTCAATCTACTCAAAAATGAAAACCTAGCCTACCTGGACGCCATGCAGTTACAAGGATGCATTTTTGGCTCTTTGAAGGCATTCCTGGCCGAATGATGATCCTGGAATCTGTTGTTCTGCGTCCCTTCAGCAATAATCCCTCCTCCTCGTGGCTCCCACTCCTTGGAGCATCTTAGGAAGGTTTTTGGAGAAACCCTCATTTGTTTCCCAACTGAGGAGGAGAAATCTTTTATTAAAATCTTATTTTGAGGCTACTGTCTCCCATCATTCTGCTATAGCGGAAGGCCTTCCGCCATAGCGGTTCCACTATAGCGAGATAAGTACCCCTATAGCACGGTGATATCAACCTAAACCAAATTCAAAAATTATAGATTTTCGTCACTTCAACCCCACTTAATTCATAAATTAGAAAAAGATATTTTTAAATCATTCTCAAAATTTGTGATATCGTGGTTCTTGAAATAACAACGGATCTGGCCGTTACAATAATAATAATAACAATAATAATATTAATAATAATAAAAATATTAATAATCATAAAATAGTACTAAAATAATGCAAAAAATATTTAATAACACAAAATCTTATAAAAGTAAGTAAAAATAGTATTTTTGGCCTCGTGAACAAAATAGACTCTCGAATGAGTAAAATGACAAAAAGGTCGGACAAAATTGAGTGTCAACAACAACAAGATCCCATTGGAGTATATCTACTTGGGGATGAATGTTCGAAGATAGGAGTTCCATACAAAGAATAAAAATATAAGTGGACATAGGGTCTCCTTGTCTAATGCCCCTTAATAGAGAGAAGAAATTATTGTGAGTACCATTTACTATAATCGCTATATTGCTATTTGAAATGTAGATCATAATGAGCTTAGTGATATTAGGGAGAAATTTGAAGTACAGGAGAGTCCGGTAGACAAAGGACCATTCAAGACAATCAAAAGTTTTTTCAAGATCTATTTTAAGCATCAAACACTCTCTAGAGTTCATACTATTAGTGGCGTAGGTCATAGGCTCTTGTACAAGAATAACATTGTCACAGGCTCTACAACCTTTGAGAAAACTAGTTTGGTAAGGGCTAATAAATCCTGGGAGGATAGGTTTGATGTGGTTTGCAATAATATTAGTGAAACTTTTATAAATGGTATTACAAAGACCTATAGACCGAATATTTTTTAAGTGATTTTCATTTGTGAATTTTGGGATGAGACAAAGCATTGTTTCATTGAAATGTGAGGGAATAGTCTGGGTACTAAAAATACGATGACAACAGTCTAGGATAGATTCTCCTATCGTGTTCCAGTGATGTTGTGAGAAATGGGGGTGTAGGTTATCCGGCCCCGAAGTTTCAAAAGGTTTAAGAGAGAAGAGGGCTTGGGTAACTTCATGGTCTGATAAGGGTGTATCTAATTCATCATGGTTGATATGGTAAAAAATATTGACTGTTTGACTAATGTCTTTCCAATTCGAATAAGAGAGATCAGTCATGAAACAGTTGCCAAAATAGCTAAGGGCATGCTCTACAATTTTATCATGGTGAGTGATCCAATTATCATTGTCATCCTTGAAATCAGAAATATCATTCCATCTTATCTTGTTAATAACGGAAAGGTGAAAAAAATTGGTGTTACCATCTCCATCGTTGAGCCAGTTAATACTAGCACACATTTTCCAATAGTCCTCCTTTATGTTGAGGATATTATTATAATCCTTAGTGAGGGTTTGTGTCAAGACCTAACCTACTGGCCCGTGCAGGCGCCTACTCTATGCACTTAGATAGATAAACCCTTACCACTCGTCCCAACAGGTAAACACGGAAAAGCCAGATATAATCATAAAATCTTCCTTTTTGTTACATGAAAAAAAACCTTTACAACCTTTTATTCAAGAAAATCCCTTTAAGAAGAATACAATAAAACAGTTTTACGACTTTAAATCACCCTCCCTAGGACCTAGTCTAAAACAGGTACAAGAGCTACTATAGGAATAATACAAGGAAAAGTAAGATCACACAACTCCCACCATGGAACAAGAGTAGAAGCTGCTGAAGATTATCGTCGTCCTGTACCTATGAAACATCACCAACCCTGCAACCAGACTATACCAAAAGGTATAGAAAGATTAGAATCAGTACAAACACACGTACTGGTAGGCATTATCGATCGATATGAATCCACTCATACCATCATATAAGAAAAATCAAGGAGAGCATGAAATTAACCAATGTAGTTCCATACTCCAACATTTGCCTTTATCCAGACCCAATATCAACACCCATCTACTTATGGATTCTGCCTTAACCCTTTCTATTCCTTCCGCTACTAACTCCCTCACTCGGGACTCTGCACCTTGGCTCCTAGGACTTTGTGAGTCACACTAACCTTAGACTTCCCAAGTCACCTTAACCTTAGACTTCCCAAGTCACCTTAACTTTAGACTTCCCAAGTCACCTTAATCTTAGACTCCCCAAGTCACCTTAACCTTAGACTCCCGAAGTCACCTTAACCTTAGACTTCCTAAGTCACCTAAATCTTAGACTCCCCAAGTCACCTTAAACTAGTCCAACCCGTAGCCCAGACCCGGACTACCACTTCATTGTTCTAGTCAAACCGTATGGCTATACACCCAGAAACAACCCATTAATTGTCAATCCAGACCCACTACCCTCATGGTACTACTCACAAGTATCTGTACCTCTCAAGGATCCCTAGACAAATCTCCATATGATAATACTAGCTAGTCACACATCGCCAAACTCTTAGTCATTCCCTTAGATTATCAACCATGATCAACAATCAAAGACGACATTAAATATTTCCATTCCACATAGCCCGGACCCACCCTGGGATCCCTCTAACAACACCGAAGTTTTAAGCATGCAATCCCGATCTACCCTAAGACCAACCTCATATTTACATAAAACCGCCCTGCCTCTCATGGACCATATGCAGAATTCACAATTCAAGAATACAACCCGGTCCACTTATGGAACCACAACAATGCAATTAAAACAACCCATACCAGGCGTGGTACCTAAGCCAACCATTATGAATACCCGTACTAGGCGTAGTACCCGAGCAAACTGTTAGTATACTTGTACCAGGCGTGGTACCCAAGCCAACTGTTAGTCATTTCCCATACCAGGAATGGTACCCAAGCCTACCTAATGTCATAACAAATCCAATCAATCACAACCAATGAACAAACATACTTGAAAAACCAACAAGCAAAGAAAACAAGTTCATTTCACAAGACTGATTACCGGACAACTAGACATTCACAATTCATTCCCTAAACATGCAACTCATATACTATTATGAAATAGTACGTGAACCTACAATGCATATTAAAAATAAATAACCATCACCTACCCTTACCGCGGGTACATAACTCAACCTTGGGTCCCATTCAAAGACCAAACCCCCGTTCACCCCCTTTTTAACACACATTTAGTAGATACATTGATTCCCAAACTCCTCCTTAGATACTACAATATAGGGGAAAATGCCCCTTAGCCTTAGCAATTCAACCACTCCTTTACTAGTACATTCATTTTCTCGAATTCTCATCTAGGATTTCCCTTTTATCTAGCCATTTAGTTATCCAAGCATTTCTGGTTCCCCAAACTTTCCCAACATCCCAGTCCCTGAATTCTATCATTTTTCCATACCTATATAAATATGTACAACCAAGAACACCACATCATGAAAATCCTTTCCAACCAAAATCTTGTTCACACATAACCAACACCACACTCCACCAAACTACGTGCCCGAAGGCCTAAGCATGGATACCCCTTCTCAACTATACAATAGGTATAAAAATGTAAACAGGTCAATCTACTCGATAAGAAAACCTAGCCTACCTGGATGCGAAGCAACCACACCATGCATTTTCAGGCTTCGTGAAGGCGTTCCCTACTGGATGAAAATCCCGAAATCCATTGTTCTGCATCCTTTTAGTCATAATCCCTCCTCCTCATTGATCCCAAGCCTTGGAGCAGCCTAAGAGGGCTTTTGGAGAAACCCTCGTGTCTTTTCCAACTGAGGAGAAAAATCTTTTATTAATTCACCTTCTGATGCTATTGCCTCCCGTCATCCCACTATAGCGGATGGTCTTCTTCCATAGCAATAGTGCTACAGAGGAATAAATACTGCTATAACAGAGTGATGTCAGCTGGGATGATTTATAAAAGTCTGAAATTTTCCGCCATGTCAACCTCACTTAATTCAAAACGTATTTAAATTGTTCCCAAAACTTTGCGATATCGTGATTCCTCAAAATAATGACTGATTCGATCATTACAATAGATAGGAATTTACCCATCATTCATCCCTGAATGATCCCAAAAATAACAAGATGAGGAGGACTAGCTGTCATGACCCGATTTCTCAGTCATGATGGCACCTACAACCCCCCAGTAGGCGAACCAATTCCCGTAGCCCAGGACAGTTAGTAATGGGCTACTATCTAACAAATAAGTGGAAGAATAGTTTAATAAGCAAAAGTAAGAGAGCAAGATGAAGAGAATAGATAACAGGAATATATATATATACATATGCGGGGACTAAACCCAACCCCAAGACCTGGTATCATAGTATAGAGCCAAAACTACATACATGGAGTGCAAACGATCCAAAACAATATATAAAGATGTCTTTGAATGGTAATAGAGTACATGAAGCAAAAGATAAACTAAAGCTAAGCTCCGATCGCCAAGAGCTCACCCTCAGTCTGAAGTAGTCCCTAACAGATCTCCAAGCACGAGTCACAGCGATCTAACGGCGATGGCCATCTGCACCCAAAGATGCAGGGGGGTAGGGTGAGCACCAAATGCGAAGCATAAGGTACCCAGTAGGTATCGTAGGCCGACTGGGCACATATAAGATAAAAGCGTAGTAACAGACAGAATAGAAGCAAGCAGTCACAGAAATCAACGAAAGGTACACAGGAACTAACCCAGAGGGAAATCAACAGAACCATATGTAAGGCCAGTAAGCAGAATATACACACCATAGGCACAGGTGAAAGTAAGAAATAACGCACCTGGGGTCCTTGCAATAACAGTGTATACATAATAAGTTTACGAAATGGACGGTATACCGGTAACCTCAAGTATAAGAGAGGGAAAGAAAGTAATGATAGCATCTCAGAACATGAATCAAACTCAACTAATCATATCAATCTCAAATCCAGAAACTAACAGTCTAGCAGTAACCAATTTCATACTTAACCATAACAGGGAACAATTCTGTAAGTAAATAGCAAGAGTCTACCTACAGTCCCCCGCCCGCCCATACAACCGAGGAACACAAACAAGTGAAAACAAACCCTCCGGCATCCCATACTACCGAAGCGTACAATCAACAAACAACAAACAAGGGTGGAGCCTCAAACAATGAATGATAAGATGCATGAAGATCTCAAGTTAAATGGTATCTTGGTATGTACCTCCTCCGGTGCCGATCCGGCCCAGCAGGTAGGTTCCATAGAAGGACACTGCCCGTATACCTCTACTTCACTGTATACCCTTCCTCCGGCACACGCAGCCCGAAGCCCCAGGCATGGATGGCAAGGTCCATGGAGGTCCCTGACCCCATACTAAAACTCAGTATCAAAACATGTCATCCGGAAGCAAGTCCGGGTTCAAGATAGAGACCCAGTCTCTAATATGCATGCCCAGACCCTGTCCAGGACTAGAGTAGTAGGAAAATATCTCAAAAACCCCTCCAAGGGTGCCCGGGAATAACCAGGTCTAAACAGTAAAAAGTCATCTCAAGTGCTCGGTCCGACCGAGGCTAAAAATCATCTCAAGTAGCAAGAAAACTCAACTAGCACTCCGGCCCTGCCGAGTCTAGCATTAATCGTAAAACTGGTGATTTAAATCATAATTTTACTTTCTTTTACCCAAGAATATTCACAAGTTAGATCAAACCATTTCCAAATTATTTCCATCAAAAACGGGCCCCCAGGGCCATGCAAGGTTTAGAAAATAGTGTCAGTAGGCCCGAAGCCCAAACCGTAGTAAAACATGGATAAAACCTCTTTATATGCATGGAAATGGTATGATCAAACAGAATAGCTACCCAACAGCTCACAATCAACTTATCGACCCTGCACAGGCCCACAGCTACTCAGCAAGCATAACCAGCCTAGAAGGATAATTCTATGCCCGGGACTCGCGGACATTCCCAAATTCTCACCTTCTATTTTCCAGAGTCAACAAGGTCTCACAGGACCACAAGGGTAAATAAAATATATCGGCAAGTACTACAAGCAACGGAGGAACAAAAGTAGGCGGACATGAATAAAGAGGTCGAGGTCTGTGGTACCAACCTAATAAACCAACCCAAGGATGCCCATTAATACAATTTTAACCTATATATGCGGAGTCTAGGAAAAATAAACCGTAACCTACCTGTCGTCCGATGACAAGCTGCTAGAACGATGATTTCCGAGTCCAAACCACTCCGAAATGAAATCAAATTGAATGAAATTTAATACCACACTAACGTGTGGGTGAATTTTGCAAAGGAATTTAATGCTGCCAAACATCCAAAGTTTGGCAGATGAGCATATATATGTATAGTGGATTTGCCAACATTCATTACTAAAGTGCTTATGAAATGTGGCCATGTTGACATGTGGTAGCCAACACTTGCTGCAAAAGTTTGGTGTCCACTCCCCCCACATCCACGTGGAGGAGGGGTGGCACACCCTAAATATTTTTATCCCCTTATATAAGTATTGGGGTATTGCATAAATTCGTGGTAGAATATATATAACTTTTTAAATATGCCATAATTAATAGAAAGTCATTTTAAATAAAACCTACTATATTATGATAATAATTTTCAACATAACTAAATTTACTATCTCCGTTAAAATATTACAATGTACAAAAACCTTATAAAATAAATACATATACCATTATATCGTAACAAAAATATTTTTCATAAATCTTTAAAATATTTTAAAAAGGTAACAATAATATAACTTTTTACCAAATTCAACTTTCAAATAAAATATTTTCAAATACACGCGATGTTAATAAATTCTCAAACTTAGGCTCGCAATTCACCATCGCACGATTTTGATACTCAAGAACTCTCTTGGAACCCTCCCTTATGTTTTCTCACTGTTTCAGAACTGAAATGGCATTTTAAAACGTGAAGTTGAGGCTTTAAATCGATTTTGACCCGACCCGGTTGGCGACCCGGTTTCTGCCAGACAGTCCGCGGTAAAACAGTCATAACTTTTTACTCTGAGATCAGTTGGATGTGAGGTTTTGTGCGTTGGAAACTGGTCTCGTAGACCTTCGATTTGGTATTTTGTGGGACTTCTAACTCTTTATACATTGAGATAAAAGCTCTGAGACATTTTACCCAAAGTTCTGAAAATTTATTAAAGAACTTACGATAACTTTTGCCGACTTGCTTGACTTCAAAACTTATCATACGACAAAACAAATGGACCCGACACCGAACTACCAGTACCGACAAGCCTTAAATGACTTGGGGCCGCTACAAACAAGCTCTAACGGCACAAGGAAAACGTATACGTGGAAATGATCGAAAGGGTCATTACACTAGCCCGGGACCCTCATGGTCCCAAGTGACCATGTATTTATTAACCTACGCAAAATACCAAACCCTCTCCTAATTAGTTGCACACAAAAAAATAAGACAACTTACGATCCCATTTTGGATGGGGAAAATTAATTATTTCCCTTGAGCTATCAGAATTTATGACGTAACCCTTCTTGAGTACCCAAGAAATCTGGGGCGTCAGATAATGTCAGAGCAAAACAATTTGAAAAGACCCGAGAGAACCTTTCCTTTCCTAAATTAGACTGACACATCTGCTATAGCGGACATTATACCTCTATAGCGGTTCTGCTACAGTGGAGTACCGACTTCTATAGTGCTTGGCAATAGATTGAAATAGGAAAGAAATGGGTTTTCATCCCCATTCTCCTCTATTTCCTTTCAAAATACTCCCTTCTTCTCCCGATCACCCTGCTCCCAACGTCAGAAATTTTAGGTAATAATCACTTCTACTCCCTTTACTACTTCCTCGCATAAATTTAGACATGTTTATGGTAGAAAATAAGAATTTGGGGTATACATTGTAGTTGCCCTTTTGAACTTGAACTTGGGTTGGATTCTTGTTGAATTTCTTGAAGCATGGTTGCTTCCCTTATGTTTATAATGCCTCCCTGACGTTCTGGGCATAAGGATTAAGTAATTTTTGGCCAAAAATGGGCCAAGAATGGTGGAGGATGTGAAGGATTGTTCTTGAATAAACTTGTGATTCAGATGAAATTTAGGGGCTATAATGCCCAAATTTTGGAGGAAACTGTAGTAAAACACTTTAGGAGCATTGATCTGAACTTGGATTGTTAAAAATGGAGTTTGATCCAATAGGCGCCATTGATGCACCCCTTGGAGTTTCTGGGATGATGAATACCGCTATAGCAGAATCCAATTACTATGGCGGTCCTGCTATAGCGGAGAAATATCTACTTTAGCCCGTAGCGGATGATGGTCCGCTATAACAGAAGATCGCAAAATAGTGGCCTCCTCAAGCTAACACTTTAGTGGATGAGGAGTGCAGAGATCAGGTCTACTGGACTAGTGCTGAGGGCATCACCGGTGCTTACTTTTCTGCTAATGCTAGGAGGTGGTTAAATATAGTGTCCCAAAGAATCCGCCCATTGGGTAATAAGACCGACGTGACTTATGACCGGGTCCTGGTGATTGCTTGTGTTATGCAGGGAATCATTATGAATGTAGGGGAACAAATCATCTCAGAGTGGAAGAACTTCTACCGGGGTCATAAGAAGGGCCCCTATCTTCTGGGTTTTGTGTCCGAGCTATGCAAGCGAGTTGGGGTACCTGTGGATCATACCGATAGGGAGGTAGAGATGGATAACCCATTCGACCCTCTTCGGGTGAAAGTGGTTTATTATAAGAAGAGAAGAAGGTGAATGAAGCAGGAAGCAGTCAGTCTGTCGAAGATGCCGACGATGATCATGATGATGACACTCTGCCTCCATCCCAACCTCAGCCCCCGATCACCAGCTGCCTGCTTGAGGAGACGTTGGCCGCGATTCGGAGGTTCATGGAGGGCACTATCACTGGAGGTACAACCTAGCCCCTTTCTGCTCAGGACTTTACAACACTCCACAAGAAGTTAGGAAGAGAAGAATAAGAGACTCTCCCGTGACCGCATGTTTTCCCGAATGTGGAAGACTGCCAAGTTTATGTTCTCTTGCGTCGCCCTGGGTCAGGAGCTATCCACACTCGAGCCTGAGGACAGGTAGAAGTTTACCTTCCTAAGTGAGATGAGGCTTAGGACCTCCCACCTCCCCTCTTTGTTAAGACATTTACCATTTTTTTGGTTTTCGCCCCCGTTTGGGGCTTGTTCAAGACAATATTTCCCTTCCTTTCCCACTTTAATTTTTGCACATGGATGCTAGTTTCAGACAATATTTTCCTTATATGCATACTGTGTTATCTATATTGATGATTTCCTTATTTCACATTGCAATTTACAGCTTACTATTGTGTTTTAAGGCCCCGGGAATGAAATGAAAAACAGGGGAAAACAGGGCAGGCGTTTTGCCCCTCGTCCTTCCACTATAGCGGTTGTCACTCTGCCATAGCGAAACCGCCATAGCGATAAAAATCCTGCTATAGTGGGATCACCATAGTGGTACAGTTCTTCCATAGCATAACTGTACCGCTATGCCGATCCCGATGGTAACAGTCCAGAATTCCAAAATTTCCAGTAAGTGTACTCATCCCCCTTACCGTTTTTCATTGTCTAACCCTGTACATCCCGCCATGGTCTTAAACAACCCCTAAGACCATTCCGGGCAATGAACAGATCACAACTTAGAATCCAATCATTACCAATCATAAAAGAATTGCACAAGCAAATTACTCACCACAACACATTTCTGCTATCCTGCAGGGATAACCCTGTTGTTCCCATGGTTCCCAACCAAGTCCCGACTGTCCTAAAACCAAAACTTCTCTACAGTCACAAGGTCCATCCCCTTACCATCTTAACCAATGATAAGCCCCTTTCTAAAAGAAAATACGAAGTTTTAACTCTACACACATAGCATTCCATCACAACAAAAGCATACCATTTCCAATCTATGATGACCTTTAGACCCACAATTTCACAGCAAGGTGACCAATCATGTACAAATCAAGTATGTTATTCAAGCACTGTAACACACAACAATTCAAATTAGGCTAAAATGAAATCAAGTCACATAAATTTACTCCCTATTCGTCCCATATATGACAATTAATCAGTCATCCATGCTTACCACAGCCTCTGAGGACAGATACCAATTAGAACCTTCCCGGTTCTAACATCTCTTGCTCGTCTTATCACAACCAGAGTCCAATGACACCCTTCACTTTGTTGAGATACCAATTGGAATCGAGAGATACCAATTGGACTCAACCCATATAGGCAAGTAAATGAACCACATGAAAAGGAATGAAAGAAGAGAGATGTTTCCTAGAATGCTTCATAGCTTTCCAAGGATTAGATGTGGCCGTCAACACACCAATTCGCAGGACTCTATTCGACATTTTGCTCTTGTACTAATCTGATACTATCTGTCATGACCCAACCTACTGTTCTATACGGGTGCCTACTCTATACACTTTGATAGATGAACCCTTACCACCCGTCCCAATAGGTAAATACGGAAAAGCTAGATATAACCATAAAATCTTCTTTTTTGGTTACATGAAAAAAAACCTTTACAACCTTTTATTCAGGAAAACCCTTTAAGAAGAATACAATAAAATAGTTTTACGACTTTAAATCACCCTCTCTAGGACCTAGTCTAAAACAGGTACAAGACCTACTACAGGAATAATACAAGGAAAAGTAAGATGACACAGCTCCCACCATGGAACAAGAGTAGAAGCTGCTGAAGATTACCGTCGTCCTGTACCTATGAAACATCACCAACCCTGCGACCAGACTATACAAAAAGGTATAGCAACAGTAGAATTAGTACAAACACACGTACTGGTAGGCATCATTGGTCGACCCGAATCCACTCATACCATCATATAAGAAAAATCAGGGAGAGCATGAAATTAACCAATGTAGTCCCATCCTCCAACATTCGCCTTTATCTAGACCAAATATCAACACCCATCTACTTATGGATTGTACCTTAACCATTTCTATTCCTTCCACTGCTAACTGCCTCACTCGGGACTCTATACCCTGGATCCTAGGACTTTATGAGTCACATTAACCTTAGACTTCCCAAGTGTCACGACCTAACCTACCAGGCCATGCGGGCACCTACTCTATGCACCTAGATAGACGAACCTTTACCACCCGTCCAACAGGTAAAATGCAAAAAAGATAAAATAAACCCTGAAATAACCTTTTTGATATACAAAAAACCTTTACAACCTTGTTTTTAGAAAAAACATTATTTTTGTGAAGATTACAACCAGCAACTTTAAAATTTAAAATACCCTCCGTAGGACCTAGTCTAAACAGGTACAAGAGCAACTACAAGATTTATACAGAGATATATAAATGAGACACAACTTCCGTCATGGAATTGAAGGACATAAGCTACTGCAGATCACCATCGTCATGTACCTATGAAACATCACCAACCCTGCAACCAGACTATACCCAAAAGAGGTATAGCAAGATTAGAGTCTGTACAACCACACGTACTGGTAGGCATCATCGGTTGACCCGAATCCACATGTACCATCATATAAGAAAATAGGGAAAACACAAAATAAACAGTATAGCCCTATCATCCACCATTTACCTTTACCAGACTCGATCTCAACCGATCGTCTTCTCACACCCCTTACCTCACCCCTTTCTATTCCTTCCACTGCCAACTTCCTTCCTCTCAAGTCATCCGGGTCACGCTAAGCTTAGACTTCCTAATTCATACTAACCTTAGACTTCCCAAGGCACACTCAACTTAGACTTCCCAAGGCATACTCACCTTAGACTTCCCAAGTCACACTCCCCTTAGACCAACCGCTAAATCAAACTCTGATTTCCTCACCATTATCCTAGTCAACCCTCATGACAATGCATCCAGAAATGACCCAGTCTCTGTTATTCCAGACCCACTACACCTATGGCACTACCCACAAGTACCCGGACCCCTCCCAAATCCCTAAACAACTCTTTACGGGATAACACCAGCTAGTCACCCAATACCACACGCTCAGTCATTCCCTTAGTTTATCAACCACATGTAAACCACTTCATAATTATAATCAACAATCCACAAGAAAAATAGTCATAGCCTGTTATATATCTCGGACCCACCTTGGATCCCCTCTAGACAACACCTAAGTGTCAGACAAATAACCCGGTCTATACCAAGACCAACTCGTACAACAATGTAACAACCCAGCCTCTCAAGGAACAAAATACACAACCACAATTCAAGTTCACAACCCGATCCACTCAGGGAACCATTAAATAAAAATGCATAATATATAAGAAAGTAAACCCGTACTAGGCATGGTACCTAAGCCAATCGTTAGTATTATCCCATACCAAGTATGGTACCCAAGCCAACCATTACTATATTACATACCAGGAATGGTACCTGAGCCAACTGTTAGTATTATCCCTTACCAGGTGTTGTACCCGAGCCAACTGTTAGTATATTTCATACCAAGTGTGGTACCCGAGCCAACCATTAGTATTATCCCATACCAGGCATGGTACCCGAGATAACCAAAGTCAAACAATCCACAGTCACAAAAATGAACAATCAACTTGTAAGCCAACAAGCACAATACAACGTTCAATTTACCAGATTGCTAACAGGACTATTAGACATTTCTAATCATTCCCTAAGCAATGCATCTCATACAAATACTTAGATTAGAGTACTTAAACACACAAAGCATATAGGAAGAAAACTATCACATACCCTTGTTCCCGGGTATGTAACTCGATTCCTAACCCATCCAAAGACTAAGTCCCATTTCCCCTCTTATTAACACACCATAATAACTACACTGATTTCTAACCTTTTCAAGTCAATTACAACATGGGGAAAACCAACCCTTAACCTTGGTGATTTATCCACTCCTTATTATTCTATTCATATGCCCGAAACTTTGTCTAGGAATCTCTCTATTTTTATTACCCATTTAGTTACCCAAGCATTTCCCGGTTCCCTGAACCTTTTTGACATCCCAGTACCCAAAATACTATCATTTCCCAGATCAAGACAACATATACAACCAACAAATACATATTAGCAACCCAGCATTTCAACCAACCAATTCGTAGTACAGACATAACCAACACCGAATATGCCAGACTCCGTGACTAGAGGCCTAATCATGGATTCTCCTTTTCAACTATACCATAGTACGAATATAAACAGGTCTATCTACTCAAGTGAAAACCTAGCCTACCTGGGAACCAAGCAACTGCAAGGATGCATTTTTGGCTCTGTGAAGGTGTTCCCGGCTGAACGATGGTCCTAGAATCCACTTTTCCCCATCCCTTCTGCCATAACCCTTCCTCTTTATAGTTCCCAAGTCTTTGAGCAACATAAGAGTGTTTTTAGAGAAACCCTCATATGTTTCTCAACTGAGGAGGAGAGACCTTTTATTAAAAACTAGTTTTGAGGCTACTTTCTCCATTCAATCCACTATAGCGGATGGCCTTCCACCATAGCGGTTCCTCTATAGCGGATAAAATACTGCTATAGAGGAGTGACCTCAGCCTAGATAGTTTCCAAAATTTTGAAATTTCCATCACGTCACCCCACTTAATACCAAAAATATTTGATTTTTTTTCAGAATCTCATGATATTGTGATTCCTGAAATAAAGACGGATCTGGTCGTTACAACAAATACCAATTTACCCATCGTTCATTCCCGAATAATCCTAAGAATCAAGAGAACAAAAGAACTAGTCGGGGACCCTCACTGTCCTAAATGACCGCGTGACGTATGAACCTACGTGAATTACCAACCTTCCCTCAATTAGTCACACCGATTCGAAGGAAATTAGTTGATCCTACTCCCTCGGAGAATTTTGAATTACCCAAGAAAATTTACATGTGACCTTCCCGAGTACCCAAGTAATCTGGGGTCTCGGACAATGTCAGAGCAAAAGAATTTGAAATTACCTGGGAGAACCCTTCTATTTTACAAAAGAAACTGACTGACCTCTGTTATAGCGGATATTACTCTGCTATGGAGGTCCCACTATAGTGGAGTACCGACCGCTATAGAGGTTAACTACAAATCAAAATAGGGGAGAAATGGATTTCTTTTCCCATTATCCCCATATTTCATCCAAAGAAAAATACCGCATTCTCTCCTAATCACCTCGCTCCTGACGTCGAAATTTCCAAGTAAGACTCATTTCTACTCGTTTCCTTACTTTCTTGCACGAATTTAGACATGATTTTGGTAGAAAACAAGGGTTTAGGGTATACATTGTAGTGGGTTTTGAACTTGAACTTTAGGTTGGATTTTTGTTAGATTCCTGAAGCATGGATGTTTCCCTTACGTTTACAATGCCTCCCAGGCATTATGGGCATACGGATTACACTATTTTTGGCCAAAAACGAGCCAAAAATAGGGTGGGAGGTGATGGGTTGTTCTTGAACAAAAGTTGCAATTTGGATAGAATTTAGGGGTTATAATGCCCAATTTTTGTAGAAAACAGTGATAAAATGCTTTAGGTGCACTGATCTGAACTTGGATTGTCAAAAATGGAGTTTTGGGTCAAGGGGCGCTATTGTTGCATCCCTTGAAGCTTCGGGGATGATGAATACCGCTATAGCGGTTGGGATCCGCTATTGCAGTTCTGCTACGGTGGATATTTTTCCGCTATAGCGGATGATCGTCCGCTATAGGGGAAGGTCGCGAACCAGTAGCTTCCCAAGCTGACACTTAGAATCCTCAAGACCATTGTCGGTACTACACAGACTAAAACTTAGCATTAATTTTCACAAATCAACAAGAAGATTATGCAAGCAATTATTCTTAACAATACACTTCCGCTATCAAGCACGAATAATCCCCTAGTTCCCTTGGTTCCCAACCAAGTCCCGACTGTCCTGAAACTGAAGTTTCCTTATAGTCATAAATCATTTTTCCCTCACCATCTTAACCAATGATGAGCCCTTTCCTTGAAAACTTGACATGTAATTCTAACTCCACGCACACTGAGCACTTAATCATATTCAATCATACCAAGAATCAATTACCATTTTCTTAAGACTCATAATTTCGTAACCAGGCAACAATCATATACGAATCAATAAATCATGCGAGCATTGTAATACACAAACACTTCAGTTTCAAGCTACACCAAAAATAACACCACAAAAATTACTATATATTTGTCCCATGGATGGCCCTTATCCAATCACCCATGCCTTACCACAGCCTCTCAGGCCAGATACCAATTGGAACCTTCCCGGTTCCAATCCTTCTTTCTTGTTTGTCGTACCCAGATTCTAATGAAATCCTTCACCTTGTTGAGATACTAATTGGAATCAAGAGATACTAATTGGACTCAACCCATACAAGCAAGTAACGAAACCGCATAAAAGGAATGAAAGAAGAGAATTGTTTCCTAGAATGCTTCATAGCTTCCCTAGGATTAGATGTGGACGTCAACACACTAATCCATGGGAATCTATTCGATATTTTGCTCTTGTACTGGGAGACTGGTAACCTAGGCTCTGATACCATCTATCACGACCCAACCTACCGAGCAATGCGGGCACCTACTGTATGCACCTAGATAGACGAACCCTTACCACTCGTCCAACAGGTAAAATGCACAAAAGAGAGAAAAAACCCTGAAATAACCTTTTTTATATACGAAAACCCTTTACAACCTTGTTTTCAGAAAAACATCCTTTTTGTGAAGATTACAACCAGCAGTTTTACAGTTTAAAATGCCCCCTAAGACCTAGTCTAAACAAGTACAAGAGCTTCTTCAAGAATTATATAGAGAGATGTAAATGAGACA
Source organism: Jaltomata sinuosa (assembly GCA_003996215.1). Classification (NCBI taxonomy): domain Eukaryota; kingdom Viridiplantae; phylum Streptophyta; class Magnoliopsida; order Solanales; family Solanaceae; genus Jaltomata; species Jaltomata sinuosa. Next base: position 58,176 of record QJPP01007647.1, on the reverse strand, counting down.
CAACTTCCGTCATGGAATCGAAGGACAGAAGCTACTGCAGATCACCATCATCATGTACCTATGAAACATTACCAACCATGCAACCAGACTATACTCAAACATGGTATAGCAAGAGTAGAGTCAGTACAACCACATGTACTGATAGGCATAATTGGTCGACCCGAATCCACACGTACCATCATATAAGAAAACAAGGAAAACACAAAATAAATAGTATAGCCCTATCCTCCACCATTTACCTTTACCAGACCCGATCTCAACCGATCGTCTACTCACACCCCTAACCTCACCCCTTTCTATTTCTTCCGCTGCTAACTCCTTCCTCTCAAGTCTTCTGGGTCACGCTAAGCTTAGACTTCCTAAGTCATACTAACCTTAGACTTCCCAAGGCACACTCACCTTAGACTTCCCAAGGCACACTCACCTTAGACTTCCCAAGTCACACTCCCCTTAGCCCAACCGCTAAATCCAGCTCTGATTTCCTCATCATTATCCTAGTCAACCCCCATGACTATGCATCCAAAAATGACCCATTCCCTGTCATTACAGACCTACTACACCCATGGCACTACCCACAAGTACCCGGACCCCTCCTGAATCCCTAAACAGCTCTTTACGAGATAACACCAGCTAGTCACCCAATGCCATACACTCAGTCATTCCCCTAGTTTATCAACCACGTGTAAACCACTTCATAATTATAATCAACAATCCATAACAAAAATAGTCATATCTCGTTACATATCTCGGACTCACCCTGGATCCCCTCTAGACAACACCTAAGTGTCAGACAAATAACCCGGTCTACACCAAGACCAATTTGTAAACCAATGTAACAACCCAGCCTCTCAAGGACCAAAATACACAACCATAATTAAAGTTCACAACCTGGTCCACTCAGGAAACTATTAAATAAAGATACAGAAAATACAAGAAAGTAAACTCGTACCAGGCATGGTACCCGAGCCAATCATTAGCATTATCCCGTATCAAGCATGGTACCCAATACAACCTTTAGTATATTTCATACCATGCATGGTACCTAAGCCAACCGTTAGTATTATCCCATACCAGGCGTGGTACCCTAGCCAACTGTTAGTATATTTCATACTAGTCGTGTTACCCGAGCCAACCATTAGTATTATCCCATACTAGGCATGCTACCTGATCCAACCAAATTCAAACAATCCATAGTCACAAAAATGAACAATCAACTTGTAAACCAACAAGCACAATACAATGTTCAATTTACCAGACTGCTAACAGGACTATTATACATTTCTAATCATTCCCTAAGCAATGCATCTCATACAAATACTTAGATAAGAGTACTTAAAAACACAAAGAATACAGGAAGCAAACCATCACATACCCTTGTTCCCGGGTATGTAACTCGATTCCTAACCCATCCAAAGACTAAATCTCATTTCCCCTCTTATTAACACTTTTCAAGTAAATTAAAACATGGGGAAAACCACCCCTTAACCTTGGTGATTTACCTACTCCTTATTATTCTATTCATACGCCTAAAACCTTATCTACGAATCTCTCCATTTTTATTACCCATTTAGTTACCCAAGAATTTTTTGGTTCCCTGAACCTTTTCGATATCCCAGTCCCCAAAATACTATCATTTCCCAGATCAAGACAACATGTATATCCAACAAATACATATTAGCAACCCACCATTTCAACCAACCAATTCCTAGTTCACACATAACCAACACAGAATCTGCTAGACTCCGTGCCTGGAGGCCTAATCATGAATTCTCATTTTCAGCTATACCATAGTACGAATATAAACAGGTCTATCTACTCAAGTGAAAACCTAGCCTACCTGGGTGCCAAACAGCTGGAAGGATGCATTTTCAGCTCCTTGAAGGCGTTCCCGATTGAACAATGGTCCTGGAATCCATTTTTCCACGTCCCTTCAGCCATAACCCTTCCTCCTCATAGTTCCTAAGTCTTGGAGTAGCATATGAGGGTTTTTGGAGAAACCCTCATATGTTTCTCAACTGAGGAGGAAAGACCTTTTATTAAAAACTCATTCTGAGGCTACTTCTTCCCATCATTCCTCTATAGTGGATGGCCTTCTGCCATAGAGGTTCTGCTATAGCAAATAAAATACTGCTATAATAGAGTGACGTCAGCCTAGATGATTTCCAAAAATTTGATATTTTCTATCACGCCACCCCACTTAATACCAAAAATATTTGATTAATTTTCAAAATCTCATGACGTCGTGGCTCCTGAAATAATGATGGATACGGTAGTTACACCAAGTCACCTTAATCTTAGACTTCCCAAGTCACCTTAACCTTAGATTTCCAAGTCACATTAACCTTAGACTTTCCAAGTCACCTTAACCTTAGACTTCCCAAGTCACCTTAATCTTAGACTCCCCAAGTCACCTTAAACTAGTCCAACCCCTAGACCAGACTCGGACTACCACTCCATTGTTGTAACGATCGGGTTCATCATTACGGGTAGTTCCTTCGTGCCAATTTTAAGAGTTAGAAAACTCCGAGTTTTGGAGTTTGAAATTCTGGGCTAGGCTAGCCTCGGCCAGTTTTGGAGTGAGGTAGAGTCTAGGGAAATCTGGGTAAAAATGGATTGGGGTGTCTTGTATTGAGCTAGTTTTCCATGTAGCCAAGACATAAAGGAGTCCGGAGGACTTTTCGGAATCGTATTTCGGTAAGTAAAACTCCCGTAATAGCGTTTGATGTGAAGGGGTTATTTCAGGACATCGGGGGAAACAGGGGGTTGGGAAATGGCCAAAACTGGCAGATTTCAATACTTTTTGTCCGCTATGAGCCCGATCACGCGCGATAGTGGCCACTGCTATAGCGGTAGAAATTACCGATATAGCGGGGGTCAAAGGGCGGTCAACCCACTTAAGACCGCCATAGCTGTGGCCTACCGCTATAACGGGACCGTTATAGCAGAATGGGGACCTCTCTAGTGGGCCGATGGGATTTTAATACAGAAACAGCTCCTAAAACATTTAGTTTTTCACAAGTTCATTTTGGGAGAAGGGCTAGGCGATTCCAAACGTTTTTCTTCCTTTTTCCATCAAAATTCGTCTCTAAGGTAAGGTTTTCATTTCCCAATCTTTGTATTACATTTCCTATGGGGTAGAAATGCTAGGAGGGAATTTGGGGAAAGGTTAGAATAACCTAGGGATGGTGGAATTCAGGGAAAGAAGGGGATTCCAAGCATGTGTGTTCCTGGGTAGTACATTAGTATGATCATAGGTTGTTTAATTCCTTGTTTTATCCATAAAAATTAATAGAACTAGGAGAATTAATGGTGGAAATCCCTGAAAAAGGGTGGGGTGATCATGGGTGGCATAGGGTTTGGGGATTTGGTGTAATCCGGGTAATGTACAGGCCTTGTGTGTTAATTGTATGTCCTATGTATTGTTTTTAGACCAAGAACGAGAGAGGAATCCGGAACACAAGAAAGCTCAGGTCGAATAGAGCTTGGAACATTTTGAGGTAGGTGATGGCTTATGATTTTCTGGGAATGTGTATATTCATGTACTCATGTCTAAGTGATTGAATGCATAACATTGCTTAGGGAAGTTGTGCGGAATGTCTAGGTTCCTTCTTACAGTCTGTGATTGAACGGTGTTTACTTGATGGTTTTACAAGTTGTGTGTGTTCATATATTGACTGTGGTTGTTGACATTCAGTTCGCTCGGGTACCATGCCTGGTATGGGTATAACAAATGGTTGGCACGGGTACCATGCGTGGTACATGTATAACATTCGGTTGGCATGGGTAACACACCTGGTATGGGTTTACTTTATTACATCTTGCATTGTTCCATTGACTACTATATTGCATTGGTTGTTTTACTGAATGCAATACTTGATATTGGTTTGGTGAGTAGACTGGGTTGTTTTACTGAATGTGATACTTGATATTGGTTCCGTGAGTAGACCTGGTTGTCTATTTAAAGGTGCTATTGTTGGTGGTCCTTGAGTGGCCGGGAACTTTGTATAACTATTGTGTTGGTCTTGGTTTAGGTCGGGTGGAATCATTTCTTTTGGTATGTGTCTAGAGGGGATTCCAGGATGGGTCCAGGCTAGATGGAAACGTATAGTTAATGGCTCATGTTCGTGGTATAGAACTGTAAGAGATGGATTTCATGCTGGGACAAGGTAGGTAGAGACTTGTAGTCTAGGGCTTTTATATTATTTGCATGTTTTCCATATATTTACTTGCATATGTTGTACTGTTATATATGTTGTTTAGTTGAAAACTGGCTGATGATCCTACCAATACACAGTGGTGGTGTACTGATACTGCACTTTCTTATCTTTGGTGAGTACAGGAAATCTACCAGAGACTGAGACGTGACCTCGCATTTAGCACCGGCAATTCTGACTTTCAAGGGTGAGCTGCTTGTCTCGAGCTACCTTGGGTTATTCTTAGAGTTTAAGTCCATTTGTTTCGGACTTAAAACTATTTCATTTTTATCTTTTGGGGTTGCATCCCCGTATTCTAGATATTTGGTATTGATTTTTGGTACAATGACTTTCAGTTCCTACGAGACATTTTCCGCAAGATAATGATTATGATTAGTTTTTGGTTTGTTTTGATTGCTAGTTTACTTTTCACTTGCTGGTTTTAGGTTGTTAGTCTAGGCAAGGGTTGAACTATATTGGTTCTCTTATACAGGGATTGGGTGGGTGCCACTCACGATGGGTTGGGTCATGATAAAGATGGTATCAGAGCCTAGGTTCGTTGATCTCGTTCTACCAAACAGGTCTAGTAGAGTCTTACAGAATGGTGCGGAGACGTCCGTACTTTTCTTCGAGAGGCTATGGGGCTTTAGGAAAAAAATCTCTTCCTTCTTTCCTTTGCGCTATAACTCAATTCCAATTGGTATCTATTGATACGAATTGTTATCTAACCTCGTTCACACCTCTGTCCGCAGATGTTTACTACAAGAAATAATGGAGCAAGGCCAGTGGTCCCAACAACGGGCCCCACAGTTCGTGGCAGAGGTAGGGAAAGTTGCAGGGGACGAGCTGGTGCCACACCTGCCAGGGGTCGGGCTCGAGCTGCTGTTGCAGGTGAGGTAACCCCTCCCCAACCTCAGGATCATCTGGCTGAGGACGAAGAAAAAGTGGTTGTAGAGGATGGAGGGGCTCAAGAGGAGGCGGAACCGGTTGGGGGTGCCGACCTTCCTACTATGACACCGAAAGCTTTTAAGCAGGCGTGGGATATTCTGAGTGGGTTGGTTGGTGCTGGATCCATGCCCGCCGCCTATGTAAATCAGGCATTGGATACTCAGCCAACAGTTACTACGACACCAAGGATGGATGCAGCTTCAGGCACAAATGATCTCCTAAGGCCAATGCTAGGCCAGTGATGACAGGTAATGAGCATGAGATGCTGGCTAAGTTCCTTATGCTGAAACCTCCGATGATTTAGGATACAAACAAGGAGGATACCTATGAGTTCATCCTGGATTGCCATGAAAGATTGCATAATATGGGTATTGTACGTCAGCATGGGGTGGAGTTTTTTACTTTTCAGCTGCATGGTGATGCCAAACAGTGGTGGAGGTCTCATGTTGAGTGTCGATCTTCTATTTTACCTCCACTGACTTGGGAGCAGTTCCATGTGTTATTTCTAAAGAAGTACGTTCCCCGTACTTTCAGAGACCAAAAGAAGGATGAGTTTTTGAACATGGAGCAGGGTAACATATCGGTCTCAACTTATGAGGCTAAGTTCCATGCGTTGTCTCGTTTTGCTACACAGATGTTAGTATCCGAGGAGGAATGGGTCCGGTTGTTTGTCAAGAGTCTGAATAGTGAACTACAGGTACTGTCGGTGCATATGACTTCTTCGGGAATTAATGATGTGGTGGATTATGTGAAGAAGATTGAGGGAGTTAGGCAAGTAGGGCAGGCTAAGGCTTTAGCCAAGAAGCCCCAAAATGAGGGAAATTATGGTGGTTCATACTTCAGGGTCCAGCATCAGCAGGCTTATCCATCCTTTCCTATTCAGTATGCTCTACCAGCTACTACAGGTGGTTGTCAGGGAGCTTTGTCTTCAACTCCTAGAGGTCAGGGAACGTCCTATGCATCAGCTAGCAGACCTACTCTGGACCGTGGTTGCTTCCATTGTGGTGAGTTGGGACACTTTAAGAGGAGTGTCCACATAGGCAGATAGGTAATCAGGGTCAGCAGCAGACTAGAGTAGTGGTTCTGGCAGGAAGAAGCGGTAAAGCTAGGGGACCATCTACAGAGTGGGTGAGGTAATTTTTCTGGGAGGCCGAGGAGACCGAGGGAACGGCGGCGCAAGCAGGAGTGCAGTGCAGCCGGCCCGGGAAGTTTCCTGGATTGATGATCGGGCTCATTGCTATGCTTTTCTAGGGAGGACTAAGGCAGAAGTCTCAGATGTGGTGATCAAATGTACTATTCTTGTCTGTGATAAAATGGCTTCAGTATTATTTGACCCAGGCTCTACGTATTCTTATGTGTCTATGAGTTTTTCTTTGGGGCTGGGTTTGACTTGTGATATCGTTGATTCCCCTATCTATATTTCTACCCCAGTTGGAGAGTCGGTGGTTGTGACTCATGTGTATCGTGACTGTTCTGTTATTTTTATGAGGTTACATACTTGGGTAGACTTGGTAATTCTGAATATGACTGATTTTGATATTATCTTGGGTATGACCTGGATATCTCCTTATCATGCTGTGTTGAACTGTAACACCAAGACTGTGGCTCTAGAAATTCCGAGTAAGGATAAACTAGAGTTGAAAGGTGTGTATAGGCCTAAGCCAGTTAAGAAAATATCGTTTGTCCAGGCTAGGAAGCTAATGGAGAGGGGGTGTCTAGCCTTCTTGGCTCATATCCGAGATGATAGTGTGGAGTATCCTCCTATTGAGTAAGTTCCAGTGGTTTTTGAATTTGTAGAGGTATTTCTAACAGACTTGCCTGGCATGCCTCCGGACAGAGACATAGATTTTTGTATTGATTTGGAGCCAGACACTCATCCCATTTCCATTCCTCCGTATCGTATGGCTCCGACAGAGTTAAGTGAACTTAAGACTTTGCTGCAGGAACTCCTAGATAAGGGATTTCTATATCCCAGAGCTTCGCCTTGGGGTGCTCCGGTCTTGTTAGTAAAGAAGAAGGATGGTAGTATGCGGATGTGCATAGATTATAGGTTGTTGAACAAGGTGACCATCCGGAATAAGTACCCTCTACCCCATATAGATGATTTGCTTGACCAGCTTCAGGGTGTATCAGTGTTCTCAAAAATTGATTTGAGGTCGGGGTACCATCAGTTAAAGATTAGACCTGAGGACATTCCAAAAACTGCTTTTCAGACTCGCTATAGACATTACGAGTTTCTAGTAATGTTGTTTGGTTTGACCAATAAGCCAACATCATTCATGAGTTTAATGATTGGGGTGTTTAAGTCTTACTTGGACTCCTTTGTTATCATGTTCATCGATGATATTTTGATCTACTCTAAGAGTAGGAGGAGCATGCTAATCATCTTCGTATTGTGCTGGATATCTTGAGGCACCAAAAGCTTTATGCAAAATTCACTAAGTGCGAGTTTTGGTTGATTTATGTGGCATTCTTGGGGCATGTAGTGTCAGAAAAAAGGGTGATGATGGATCCCCAGAAAATTAAGGCAGTCAAGAGTTGGGTTTGGCCTAGCTCTATGAACGAAGGGAGGAGTTTTGTTGGCTCGCGGGGTACTACCAGAGCTTTGTTAAGAATTTTGCTTCTATTGCTACTCACCTGACCAGGCTGACCAAGTCCTCTCATTTCATTCCGGTCAGGGTAGATTACAATTCACAGCAATTGGCTAAGATCTACGTGAAAGAGATTGTGAGACTGCATGAGGTACCATTGTCCATCATTTCAGACAGGGGTATGCAGTTTACTTCTATGTTCTGGGGCAAGTTACATGAAGAGTTGGGTACACAACTCACCTTTAGCACAACCTTCCACCCTCAAACTGATGGTCAGTCAAAAAGGACGATCCAAGTATTGGAGGACATGCTGAGAGCATGTGTGATGGATTTCGGGGGTCATTGGGACCAGTTTCTACCATTGTGCGAATTCTCGTACAACAATAGCTACCACTCCAGTATCGATATGGAACCATTCGAGGCCCTGTATGGGAGAAACTATAGATCACCGATTGGGTGGTTTGAGGAAGGTAATGTGAAGCCCCTGGGCATAGATTATGTGAAGGAAGCGCAGGAAAAGGTAAGGGGCATACAGACCAAGTTATTGGCTGCTCAAAGCAGGCAGAAGAAGTATGCAGACCGCAAGGTCCGGGACATAGACTTTCAAGTTGGTGAGCAGGTAGTGGTAAAGGTATCCCCCATGAAAGGGGTTATGCGGTTTGGTACGAAGGGCAAGCTTAGCCCTCAGTTCATCGGTCCGTTTGAAGTACTCGAAATTATGGGGCCAGTGGCTTACAAGTTAGCAATGCCACCTATTTTATCAGTCATCCATTCAGTATTCCATGTATCCATGCTTAAGCGATACCATGGGGATGGGGATAACATCATCAAGTGGGATGAGGTACTTTTTCAATAAGGATCTTCATTATGAGAAGGAACCAGTTTAGATTCTTGCTCGGGATGTGCGGAGGTTGAGGACAAAGGTGATTGATATGGTGAACGTTCAGTGGAAGATCGTCAAGTTGAGCAAGCCACTTGGGAAACTTATAATGACATGCAGGACAAGTACCCTCAACTGTTTGAGGATTTAGGTACTACACCTCCTTCCTTTTATTTCTGTAATTTTTGGTTTGATCATTCGGGGATGAACGATGAGTAAATTGGTATCTGTTGTAACGACCGGGTCCGTTATTACGGGTAGTTCCATCGTGCCAAGTTTTAGAGTTAGAAAATTCCTGGTTTGGGAGTTTGAAATTTTGGGCTAGGCTAGCCTCGACCAGTTTTGGAGCGAGGTAGAGTCTAGGGAAATCCGGGTAAAGATGGATAATGTGTCTTGGATTGAGCTAGTTTTCCACGTAGCCAAGACATAAAGGAGTCCGGAGGACTTTTTAGAATCTCATTTGGGTAAGTATAACTCCCAGAATCGCGTTTGACATGAAAGGATTATTTCAGGATGTCAGGGGAAACAGGTGTGTTGTGAAATGGCCAAAACTGGCAGACTTCCAGACTTTATGTCCGTGATGAGTGTGGTCACGCGTGATAGCGGCCACTGCATTAACGGTATAAATTACTACTATAGCGGCGGTCAAAGGGCGGTGAACCCACTTAATACCGCTATAGAGGGATGGTGGAATTCAGGGAAGGAAGGGGATTCCAAGCATGTGTGTTCTTGTATATGGATTAAACTACATTAATAAAATCATAGGTTGTTTAATTCCCTCTTTTATCAGTAAAAAAATGATAGAACTAGGAGAATTAACGGTGGAAAAGCCCAAAAAAAGGGCGGGGTAATTTATGGGTGGCCTGGGGTTTGGGGATTTGGTGTAATCCTGGTAATGTACAGGCCTTGTGTATTAATTGTATATCCTGTGTATTGTTTTTAGACCAAGAACGAGAGAGGAATCCGGAACACAAGAAAGCTCGGGTCGAATAGAGCTTGGAATATTTCGAGGTAAGTGATGGCTTATGATTTTATGGGAATATGTATATTCATGTACTCATGTCTAAGTGATTGTATGCATTACATTGGTTAGGGAAGTTGTGCGGAATGTCTAGGTTCCTGCTTACAGTCTGTGATTGAACGGTGTTTACTTGATAGTTTTACAAGTTGTGTGTGTTCATATATTGACTGTGGTTGTTGACATTCGGTTGGCTCGGGTACCACGCCTGGTACGGGTATAACAAATGGTTGTCATAGGTACCACGCCTGGTACGAGTATAACATTCGGTTGGCACGGGTACCACGCCTGGTACGGTTTACTTTATTACATCTTGCATTGTTCCATTGACTACTATATTGCATTGGTTGTTTTACTGAATGCAATACTTGATATTGGTTTGGTGAGTGGACCGGGTTGTTTTACTGAATGTGATACTTGATATTGGTTCCGTGAGTAGACCTGGTTGTCTATTTAAAGGTGCTATTGTTGGTGGTCCTTGAGTGGCCGGGAACTTTGTATAACTGTTGTGTTGGTCTTGGTTTAGGTCGGGTGGAATCATTTCTTTTGGTATGTGTCTAGAGGGGATTCCAGGGTGGGTCCAGGCTAGATGGAAACGTATAGTTAATGGCTCATGTTCGTGGTATAGAACTGTAAGAGATGGATTTCATGCTGGGACAAGGTAGGTAGAGACTTGTAGTCTAGGGCTTTTATATTATTTGCATATTTTCCATATATTTACTTGCATATGTTGTACTGTTATATATGTTTACTTGAAAACTGGCTGATGATCCTACCAGTACGCAGTGGTCGTATACTGATACTGCACTTGCTTGTCTTTGGTGAGTACAGGAAATCTACTAGCGACTGAGACGCGACCTCGCATTTAGCATCGGCGATTCTGACCTTCAAGGGTGAGCTGCTTGTCTCGAGCTACCTTGGGTTATCCTTAGAGTTTCAGTCCATTTGTTTCGGACTTAAAACTATTTCATTTTTACCTTTTGGGGCTGCATCATCGTATTTTAGATATTTGGTATTGATATTTGGTACAATGACTTTCAGTTCTTATGAGGAATTTTCCGCAAGATAATGATTATGATTAGTTTTAGGTTTGTTTTGATTGCTAGTTTACTTTTCACTTACTGGTTTTAGGCTGTTAGTCTAGGCAAGGGTTGGATTCTATTGGTTCACTCATCCGGGGGTTGGGTGAGTGCCACTCACCATGGGTTGGGTCATGACAGTTGTTCTAGTCAACCCCTACGGCTATACACCCAGAAATAACCCAGTAACTGTCAATCCAGACCCATTACACTCATGGTACTACTCACAAGGATTTGGACCTCTCAAGGATCCCTGGACAAATCTACAAATCATAATACCAGCTAGTCACACAATGCCAGACTCTCAGTCATTCCCTTAGCTTATTAACCATGATCAACAATCAAAGACGACAATATATATTTCCATTCCACATAGCCCGAACCCATCCTAGGATCCCCCTAACAACACCTAAGTGTTAAACATGCAATCTGGATCTACCCTAAGACCAACCTCATATTTAAGCATAATTCACAATTTAAGAATACAACCCGATCCACTCATGGAACAATCAAAAGATACAATAATGCAATTAAAACAACCCGTACCAAGCGTGGTACCCGAGCCAACCATTATGAATTCCTATACAAGGCATGGTACCCGAGCCTACTGTTATTATACCCGTATCAAGCGTGGTACCCGAGCCAACCTTTAGTAATTTCCCATACCAAGCGTGGTACTCGAGCCAACTGAATGTCATAACAAGTCCAATCAATCATAACTAATGAACAAACATACTTGTAAAACCAACAAGCAAACAAAAGAAGTTCATTTCACAAGACTAATTACCAGACAACTAGACATTCACGATTCATTCCCTAAACATGCAACTCATACAGTTTTACGAAATAGTACGTGAACCCATAATGCATATTAGAAATCAATAACCATCACCTTCCCTTACCCCGGGTACGTAACTCATCCTTGGGTCCCATTCAAAGACCAAACCCCCATTCACCCCCTTTTTAACACACATTTAGTAGATACATTGATTCCCAAACTCCTCCTTAGATACTACAATATAGGGGAAAATGCCCTTTAGCCTTAGCAATTCAACCACTCCTTTACTAGTACATTCATTTTCTCGAATTCTTATCTAGGATTTCCCTTTTATCTAGCCATTTAGTTATCCGAGCATTTCTGGTTTCCCGAACCTTCCCGACATCCTAGTCCCTGAATTCTATCATTTTCCATACCTAAATAAATATGTACAACCCAGAACACGACAACATGAAAATCCTTTCCAACCAAAACCTAGTTCACACATAACGAACACCACACTGTACCAGACTATGTACCCGAAGGCCTAAGTATGGATTCCCCTTCTCAACTATACAATAAGTATAAAAATGTAAATAGGTCAATCTACTCGATAAGAAACCTAGCCTACCAGGACGCCAAGCAACTGCACCATGCATTTTCTGGCTCCATAAAGGCGTTCCCTGCTGGATGACGATCCCAAAATCCATTATTTCGCATACTTTCAGCCATAATCCCTCCTCCTCATGGCTCTCAAGCCTAGGAGCAGCCTAGGAGGGCTTTTGGAGAAACCCTCATGTCTTTTCCAACTGAGGAGGAAAAGTCTTTTATTAATTTCATGTTCTGAGGCTACTGCCTCCCGTCATCCCGCTATAGCAGATGCATTTCCGCCATAGCAGTAGAGCTATAGAGGAATAAATACCGCTAAAGCAGAGTGATGTTGGCCCAGATGAGTTCCAAAAGTCTAAAATTTTCTGCCACATCAAGCCCACTTAATTCAAAATGTAGTTAAATTATTCCCAAAACTTTGTAATATCGTGATTCCTGAAATAAAGACGGATCCGATCGTTACAGTTTGTTCTATGTTTTGGAGAAAAGTACTGGTTGGATACTGGGCATAGTTTTGAATACCACCTAGGCATGCCAAAAGCCTTATTTATTCTTAATGATATCTCTGAAGGTGACTTTACTTCAATGGGTAACCGTGGAGGTAAAATGAGTTATAGCATCATGGAGATTCATGTTTTCCCAAGACTTTTGAACTATATTCGAAAACTAGAGTGATTAACCCAAAAATTCTCTAATCTAAATTACTTAACTCGACTGCCCTTATAAGGGTTAGAGAGAGTGATAAGTAAGGGGTTTGTGATGTCTTTCTATTTTCCCCTGTTTGCCAATCTCATAGCTTATGTTAGATGATTGTGACTTGCAGGAATGAGTGACATAATTCTCGAGGTGGATATGTGCATTTTTTTTAGAAATTTTTCCATTTTAGAGGTTTGAAACTTGGAATGTTTTACCAAACTCAGCATTTGGGGTTGGCGAGGTTGGATTAGAGTTTTGATGATTTCAGTAGGTCCGGATGGTAATTTATGATTTTTTTAGATGGTTTGCAAGGGTACCGAGGCACTCGGGAATGATTTGACCCTTAGATGGAATTTTAATTTTCTTGAGGTTCGGAGTTGATCATGGTCAACATTTGATCAAGACGACCTTGAAATAACGATATGATAATTTCAACATGTTTGAAACATATTTTATGATCAATTTGCACTACTGGTTTATTTCCGGTGGGTCTCAGATGAGTTACGGGTCTTAAAACCAAGTTTGAGGTATAGTAAGTTTTTTTAATATCTGGTGCAAGCGCAATCGTGCACATGGAAGGTTGGTCGATCAGTGTTGTCCACGCTTTAGGTGCATGTTCGCATAGTGGGGAAGTCTTGGGAAGCTTCATCGGTGCCAAATGAACATTATTGTGTAGAATAAAGAAAATAAGGCTAGGCGCTATCGCTGCCTTTGCATGATCGCGCTAGCTTAAGGATTTTGCATCGGCCACTATCGCACTAAGGCACCACGATCACGCTAAGCGGTCAACAATTATGAATAATATTATTTTGTGATGTTTTCACTTTTTTCATCATTTTTCAAGTTCTAGATCTCGGATTAAGATAATTTTTGGTGCGAATAAAGGAGGTATGTTTCTAACCACTATTTTGGTACTTCCCTACTAATATTTGTTTTATTTTGAGCATTAATTTGTGCTTAGGTATTGCAAATTGGGGATTTTTACCCTAAATTTTTTAAAATGGTATTTTGATGATTTGAGGGTCTATTCGAAATCAATTTTTGAAAGAAAAAAAATTAGATTTGAGATCCTTGGATTATGGGTAAACTAATTTTGAATAAAAATTTCAGTTTTGACCTCGGGGGATCAGGGTTGACTTTTGACTCGATTTTAAACCTGAACCTTTATACCAAAGTATGGGTGTCGAGAGACTCATATACTCATGTAGATCATGATTTTGATGTAAATGAGAATCGGAAGAAGAAATAGGGAAACTGTCATCTATGTAGTCAAGTTTATTTTTGGCTGATAGAGCTATGAGAATGGACTCCTCCATCATCAATACCATGACTAGGGGTGGCAAAATCAAACCCAACCCTTCCCCCCAACCCACTTAGGTTTGGATTGGTTATTGACCCACTTATTTTTTAGCTCAACCCATTTTAACCCAATCTATTTTAACCCATTAAATATTTGGTTGATATGTAACCCTAGTTGATTTTTGAGAAATCTTGTAAAAATATTTTAATTTTGTTTTATTTTACATGTTATAGTTATAATAAAGAAAAAAATAATTTTATTAGGTACTAAAAACTTATAAAATAACAAATAAAGTAATTAAAACTTAGTAAAAGTTGGGCGGGTTAGCTCGGCCTTTGATGTGGGTTTTGACTTACTTTTGTAGAATTGTCTTGGGTGAAAGGTTATTGTGTAAAGCATAATATGGGTTGATCATATTGATGGGATTGGAGAACCAGAGAAATGAATTTTTACCATGAAATTTAGGTTGGGACTTAGCTGATAGATGATATATGACTTGAAATGTATACTTGTTATGTATTACTCTATTTTTCATGCATTGTACCATACCATGATGAGTTATTGGCCTCAATGGGTATTTTGTTGAAAATAATCTGCTTAGTTGAGAAAATGTGGCCTAAGGACACTTTTTCTAAAGTGTATCTACTATTTGAGAAGGCTTGTATTCTACAGATATTGTTGTGAAAAAAATATATTCATATTCTTGTTATATTTGAATTTCCTTTATTACTATGGTCATGCATATATATTCATTCTCATGGATCACAAATTTTGTACTGTGGCAATAACAGAGTGATAAATTTATACTCGATAGAAATAGTTCAAGGTGATTGATTATTGATGATACCAAGGAAAAATACCAGTTTGTATGCCTGAGGAAAACTATTTTTTGTAAGTATATAGACCTCGTGAGTAATCCTTACGTCTTACTCATAGCATGCAATTGTAGAGCATGTGTATACTGGTAGGATCATTGTCCATTCCATTGTATAATGATAACTCTCAAATACACACTCCAAGAGGAGGTGATTGCGATCATCAGAGCAAAATAAAATTTATATTCCCGACGAGTGTTGGGGTCTATCCTACAAAGAACAATTTAATCGCGATTGAGTTAATAAAGAATTAAAGCAACTTATTGAACTTCAATTTTGGGGGTTTGATAAGTTGGTATTCTACCTACTTATTTAGCTTTTAATCTTATGATTTTGCTAGTATTAAGTAAAAAAATAGTGCAACTGACACGGATTACTTCTATTTTATAGGTTTCTGTGTTTTAGAAGTATCCGAGAAGGATTTGGGTGAAAACAAGTCAAAATAGAGCGAAAAGGTGTTACAGATCATTGGCATCAAGTTGCTCATCGCATCTGCGAGCTACAAATTTTTTATAATGCTCAAATACACTCTCTAAGAAGAGATTATTGCGATTGTCAGAGCAAAACAAAATTTATATTACCGACCGGCATCGGGGTTGATCCCATAGAGAAAAATGTAATCGCGATTGAGATAATAAAGAATTAAAGCAACTTATTGAAGCTCAAAGGGAAAAAAGAAATAATATGATTGGAGGGTTTGTAGTCGAAAACACGAGCGATGTTGCAATTGTGAGGTCGACCAATTCTTCCCAACGCAAGGATCACAAGGGAGATTTGGGAATGGGTATCACTTCAAATCCATACGATCCATTACAAGTTTATCAAATACAAACTAGATTAATCATGGGTCAAATGAAACAAGCCTTGGAAGTATAAGTAATTTACCAACATCTCTTGACCATCAACAAATATACCTCAACCAGTTCTCTCAAACCTAGCCAAGCGTTAACAATGCTCTTCCAAATATGGCAACACTAGAATCATTATTTCTAGCCAATTCCTTAAATGAGGGTTAGAGCCCCAAGTTAGTGCTAATCAATCTTTCTCCACCTTAATTCACTCTCACAAGCCATATCATGGTAAAAAGGGAAAGTCCAAGGGTTGATCACTCCCTTTAGATTTAATTCAAGTACAAGATTAATTAGAGAATCAAAGACCCAATTCATAAACTAGAAAATATTGAATAAATTGTAAAAGTACAAGATAAGAAATCACACCCAAATATTGTTTATATCTAACACAATATCTAAATCTCAAATCAACCAACACATCAATTAATTTAGCAATACAAAGCAAGAGTTGAAGAAAGGAACTAAAGATTTTTATAATAAAAGCTTCCAATATTCACTCCAATAGTGTTGGAGGATGAACTTGCTCCCCAAGCTAGCCCTAAGTTGTTCACTCTTAGACTAAGAATGAATTGGTTGAAGAACAATTGTGAATAATCCAGAATATCCCCTCAAAAATGGCTGGAAAGTGTTTTAAATGGATTGGGGTTTCAAAGAAATGTGATTTTCCAAATATGCCTAGCTACCACCGGTTCCCTTCTTTGCCTACATGGACAGTCTACCGCGTACGCAATGTGTCTTTGTCTGGTAGACCTCGTGTATACAACCTCTCTGATGCATGCATGGAGCTGCTCCCAAGTTGGCCACTGCATGCGCGTCTGAACCACTGTGTGCCACACTGGCAAATTCATCTGCCTGATGACTGCTTCTCTGAATGGCTCCTTTTGGACTTATTTTCATTTGAATTCTTCCTGAACACTTCTAAATCACGAAACCTTCAAAATAGAAGTAATTCGTATTAATTGCACTATTTTCCACTTTTACACTAGCAAAAGCATAAGATTAGAAGTTAAATAAGTAGGTAGAATACCAAGTTATCAAACCCCCATACTTGAACTATTGCTTGTCCTCAAGCAACTCAAACTTCTAATTCAAGAGACACACAACACAAGTGCAATGACATTACTATTAGATCAAGGAGAATCCATTTGAAGCACCAATCATGACTTCAGTTGGTACTAATAATTAGTCGATCAGATGTTAACTTTATCTAAGCCATCCCCTCTATTGAAGACACAATTCAAGGGTTCAATTGGACTATAATAACAATCAAGTTACAACACCCAATCTTCAAGAAGTGACTCAAAACTACTAGCTTACCAAATATGCTCATTTGGCTCATTTTCAGAATTTATCAATCTCACCAACTATCCTTAATTCGCATGCCCTCACAAAAACAAAATTCCCAAAACACATTATGTACAAAGATAACACAAGGGACAAGCACAAACACTTACACTCATAAAGAATTTCAAGTACTGCAAGTATCAACCATAAGCTTGCCCTTATTTTCGTTCACCACTAACTCAAAATCAATCGATCGGAGATCTCAAAGGGTTTTTCCATGCTTGTAATGTAGGTTTGGGGAAGGGTATGATAAGCATTTGGGATTAAAGTGACTACATCCTCCTCGAATGCTATACAACTTTTTCAATTCAAAACTCAAGCCATTTCTTTTCATTTTCATGCAACACAAGGCACTATTTCACTTATTTCATTTGAGGCCCCAAATTTTCATCATGTCGTTCACCTTGGAGGATTTCATTCTTTTTCTTATTTTTGCATTTCTTTTCAACTTAATCCTTTCTATAACAATTTCTTTAAACGCTAGCCACAAACTACCATGTATTGCTCATTTTCTCCAAGGTGTTTCTCAATCACCCCCAAACATAGGCTTTTAGCCTCATTTTCACATTTTTAGCATTCAAGGAGGGACAGTTCAAAACAGGGACCATTTTCAAAACAGTTCAAGGCTTGTAATGGCGTTGCCAAAGAAAATGTATTAAGCTCTAATAGGGTCACTAGTGATACTTTTAGTGCAATGGTAGGCTTATAAGGCTAAGTGGGTTTACAAAGATCAGAAGGAAGGTCTAAGATCATATCTCCAACCAAAAATAATCAAGACTAGCATTGAACGACTAACCGGGTAAGTTTTAGTTAGCACAAGTAAGTACAAGAATTATTTAACAAAATCTCACCACATATGGCATGCGAATCATTCAAGAAGGATCAATTTCACTTCTTAAACTAGAACAAATAGAGTCATATTCTACAACTCCAATTATCACCGCTAATGAGTCAAGAGTCACAAAATGATTAAAGGGAGTGTCACAAAAATCATTCTTTGCCATGCAACTTTTCAAATTTTTTTGGAGGGGTATGCCTATTTCAATTCGCATGCAATACTAACTCCATTATTACCAAACAAGTCAATGTTCCCCAATATCTCAAAATATGATGAATTTCCCTTAAGAATGTCATCAGTCAGTCTATCATTGGGACAATTCATCCATCTAAATTGATATGGCTACTCAGGATTTACCAACACATATACTCAACCCAAAGCACAAGCTTCAACTTAGCCTATCGGGTATTCAGACTTCCCTTGGCTCCAGAATGTCCACAAATCCAACTACAAAAGAAATCAAATAAGCTAACAGTAAAG
The DNA here is from genome assembly GCA_003996215.1 of Jaltomata sinuosa. Taxonomy (NCBI): domain Eukaryota; kingdom Viridiplantae; phylum Streptophyta; class Magnoliopsida; order Solanales; family Solanaceae; genus Jaltomata; species Jaltomata sinuosa. The sequence goes on along the minus strand of QJPP01007647.1, from coordinate 39,717 downwards.
AAAACTAAATAACTACACCATCAAATTCATTTATAGCAACTCCAAAACCCAACAAGGGTGCACCAATATCTAACATCAAAATGATAAAGCCCGGCGAGGGCACAATAATATCTAAAACAATCAAAATAAGCCCGAAAAGGGCATAATAATATCTAAAATAAAGCAAGCAAACATGTCACCCCCAACTAAAATAGTGCAGTGCCCTCATTGCATCAAAACAAGGGATAAGTTTGAGGGGGCTCCCTGAAGTGACTCAATCTGAACTGGAGGTGGAGGGAAACTAAAGTCTCTCCTCATCCTCATCCTCATCATCCTCTGATATACTTGACCCACATAAATATTTCAATCTATCCATCATTTTGTTCAAGAACTTTTTCTTCTTCTTCTAATGCTCGCTAAATTTCTTTTGTCACTTTTCAACCTTTCCTTGCCTATGGCTCATGTGCTCCAATCGGATGTATCATTGTATTTAGTCTCCCGATGATCAACCTTTGCTCGATGGAGACTTTGGAAAGGGATAGGGGAGACTCAGTGCCTGTTAGTGTGTCAGCTCCAGATAAGCCAGTAGGAAGTCTAGCCAACAATTGTTGAACATGTGCATCCACTCCCTAAATCTGGATAGAGAGGTGGAAGATAATGTAGGGCCCAGACTATAATAGACCCACAGGGTGAGATGACCTGGATGTAGCCATGGAAGGACCAGTGGGATCAGTAGAAGACTGGGAACTGCCCAAAGAATGGAAAAGCTACATCAGTTTTTGTCTTCTTAAGCTTTGCTTCTAGTGCCTATTTCAACAATGGATGGATCAAGGTTGCTGGCATCTTCTCAACAGCAGTTGGATGTTTTAACACCCCAGCATTGTAGCATAATTAGGTAATCAAGGATGGAAAGAAAATGCTTTTTGACCTCCCCATGGCTACCTCCTTTATTTGGTCCACTTTATGCAGGCCAACATTCACATCCAAGCCATCCAAGAGCACTGCAATAATCAATGACCACTCAGGGGTCATATCATATCATGAGTGGAAGGCATAATCCTCGCATAGATAATCGAAAGCCATGACTTGGCTTCGGAAGTGAAATCATGTGAGTCAACCCTTTTTTACAATGTTAACCAACTCGGAGTCACTCCGTCATACAATTTATCAACCAACCATTGGGTTCTTTCTGCTTTTGCTTTTTCCAAATAGACCTCATTATCCATACCAGGGAGATTGTACAGTGCATTGATGATTTCAGAGTTGAAACTCACTTGGACACCCCGAAAGGTAGTAACCAACGCGCCTTTAAATTCAGTGGTCGAAGCATTAGCATAGAATTCTGTGACCATTGTGTGATTTGCCTTGATAGGTTGAGGAGCAAAACAAATCCACCAGCGCTCCACCAATCTCCTATAGAATGCCGGTATCTTACTTTCAACTTTATCCATGTTGATGCCTCTTTCCTTAACAATGGTTTTGGATAAGAGCTCATCAAATTGATGCTCATAAGATGCTGCTAAGAATCTATCATGATCATAATTTTCCTCCATTTCCACCTCCAGAACATTTTCAACTTTATTATCACCACCGTTGGAGGCTATTTTTAGGATCAAAGTACTTACAAAACAAACCAACATGTGAAAAGTTCTTTGGGACACTTAAAAATGTGTTATGAAGCACTTAGGCCAAAAAAAATTATTGAAAAAACTCCTGAAGGCAGTCTGTGCAACGCTACTATTTTTGGCACTGCCAGTCATTCCTTCTTCACATATGCGGCCAGATGGCTGCGCACGCCAAGGGCAAAATTAGTTTTCAGGAAATGCTCTCATTCACATACGTGACTAGGTGACCTCGCACGCAAAGGTCATCACCTTCACCCAGATCAATGATTTTTGAGGCATTTTCTCAAACACATGGCAGGCAACAATATACTCAAGTGATTTACACAACAATTGGCCCATTTTAAGCAAAACATTTATGCACAATTGGCACACACTTTCACCTAACTTCACTTAAAAAATTACTCAATGAGGCACACACAAATTTCAACCCTAAAATCATAGTTTTCACCATTGAGATAGCACAAAGATTGGAAAAGAAGAAGAATTATTCACAATATTCAAGTGGGGAAGTCTCATACCTGATGGGTTGAAATTCATAGCAATGGGTAGAATAATTGATGGATTTATTTGTGCACTTAAGGAGGAAAAAGAGCAACCTTTGTTTAGAGAAATGTTTGGGTCCTTTTTCTAATTTTTAACTGTTTAAAGACCTAGAGAATGCTGATAATCCCACGCACATGGGCATTGTAGTGCGTACGCATCAGTCTGATGATTGCTTGGCCTTCGTGCATGCGGTCGGTCTACCGCACATGCGAAGAAGGCCTTTTGGACAAGTTTTTGAATTTTTATCTTAGCTTACTATTTTCTCATGTGAAAGGCGGGTGCGACGAGCACACTGAGGGGTGCGAAACACACTTCCTTCGCATGGGACAGATTTTAAGATTAGTTTATTGGTTCCTTGTGTGATTGTGTGTGCGATGCACACACCTCCAAGTGTGAAACACACATTTTTCAGAGGTGTTTTTGGTGGTTCTCAACACTTGGGTCCTCTACTCCTTCCTTTGGACACCTAAACCAAATCAAAAAGAAACCAAAAGTAAAGTAAAATATAAAGAAAATTTCAAATGATGGGAGGCTCAATTTAATATCACGGTGTGACGCAAGATATGGCACCCTTTATATCTCCACTTGGAGGATTTGAACTTTCAACCCAAATTTGAATCGAACATTTGGTGATAATTAAGGGGTGAAGGTGAGAACATGAGAAGGTCATTTTCTTGGTATCACAATTTGCACTTTTTCGCCTTTCAAGTGAGGAAGGTCATTTTGCCTTCTATCCATGCAAAACTTCAAAATGGATAACCCTCGATCCGTCCTCCTTCCAAGGTCCTCCAAAAGGTTGAATACTTTAACTTTCGTCCATTCAACAAAACTTAAGGTTAAAAAATGGTTGGAGTAACCATAAGTGGGATATTTGATCTCACTTATTTGATCTCACTTAACCTTCCAAGGTCCTCCTAGTATCATTCTTTTGATCTCGGCATCTTGATTCATATGTGGGATAGTTGGTTGCCACAACACCTTTAGTTCATAAGCATCCCTTGTGTCCTCTTCTTCAATGGGGAATAACTCAAAATTACTACCCACGATCGTGCATGTTTTAGCATGAGAATTCACCTCGGTGTTCAAATTTCGGATAGTAATTTCAAGTAACCCCTCTTTTTGAATTTTCTTGGCATGCCTTTCTAAAAGTATCTCGAGCATTGGTCGAATTCTTTCACATTGTTCCCCATAGGTTTCAAGTTGGTGAGCTCGATTTAACAACCATTCTTGGCGCACATTTTCTTCTAATTCAAGTTTTTCCTCTTGTTGGGGTTCAAGCACTACCGATACAAACTCACTCATGGGTGATTCCATGTTTTGCAAATCTTCATCATCATCCCCAAAGTGAATTTGCTTGGCCTCAATGTTTGAGACATGTTCATTTGTTAAGCTTGGAGGGTTTTCTTTATCAATTTGACCAATTCATCTCATGAAACACTGAATTGTACCATTGAAAGCACTGATTTTGAAAGAAAATGAAATACTTTCTATTGATTTAGTTCGATGCAGGATTTTTGACATAGATATATGATATTTAACTTAATTAGTCTGATGCAGAATTCCAGGCATAGATAGATGATATGTTAGAAATTTCATCCAAATGAGGATTCCAGATGGGGTATATGAACCTCGCGAGTCCCTCATAGGTCCTTTCCTAGAGCGATAAATGCTCAGAAGGTGTATACCAGTAGACATTGGCCATTGCATATCATCCCATATCATTGCCTTGCATTTATAATTTTGATTATTGCTTTGATTGAGTTATATTATGTTATTATTGTTGTTGAACTGCTAGACTTTTCTGCGTGCAGGATTATTTTAGTATTGTTTATTCAATATAGTAACTGTTTAAGCTCGGTCGACCTATGATGCCTATGGAGTACAAGTGGACCATACTCACCCTTACTTTTCTGCATCCTTCTGATGCAGATTCAGGTATAAGTGGAACTCACGATTAGAGTTCGTTCTTTTTGATATCTTCGATGTTCTGGTGAGCTCCTATGTTCAGATACTATTTCGGCTTTCTCTACTACTTATTTATGTTTTCTTTACTTTCTCAGATAGTGTTGTAGTATTTGATTAGGATATTTTATGATTAGAGTCGCTCTTGTATTCGTGATTGCTGAGTCTTGGGATGTATTAGAGCCTACTTTTCGATTCAATTTTGATTTTCTTTGATTTGAGTTATTATTGATTAATCGCTGTGTTTTTCTGCTACTTTCTTTATTTTTTAGTTGTTTGCTTTTGTTGAATTAGGCTTACCTACCATGGTTGCATTAGCGTAGGTGCCATCACGACTCTTGAGATTTTGGGTCGTGACAGTAGAATATGTGCAACTCCGCTCCTTGATCTCGATCCAGAGTTTATGATGGAGAATCAGCGAGGAAGATGATGAAGCCACATTTCTTTGAGAGCTTCTCCTCTCTGTTCTTCATGTTCTAACTTGGGAATAGACCTAGGGGTGTTTTAGGACAAAACCCTCCTTAGAATACGAGGTGAACTGTTGAAATAACTGAAACACGGAGTTCTGTCTCCCGTCCTTCGTTGCATCGATCATTACCTCGCTGCAGCGGGCTTGCTGTGGTGGTCTGTTGACTGCTACAATGAATCATTACTGATTGGGCCCACTTTATTTTGATGCTATTTTACTTTGTAATTGATTAATGATACATTCTTGTTATCCTGAAACAAAACTCATATCAATAAAATTTTAATTCTTACATTTTTTACTGTGAAAGATTCAATAACGATGGAACAGATCATTACAGGAAATATCTAGAATGCAACAGTCATCACTATCACTTTAAATCATCTTCTCCACCTACTATCTAAGAAGTCATCGGAGCTGATGATCTATCGATAAAATCCTTGTGGCAACAAGATATGCTTGGTCACCAGACCAAAAACTCTCACAAAAGTTCTGGGAAGAGTCTGAGCTCATCAAGGACCGACCACCTCCCTTATCCTTGTTATAGCTCATAGCCGGTCATCAAATGCACAGCCGTAGAATACCCACCAAAACTCCGACAAAGGGTCAAGACAATTTGTTCATTGATCAAGTAAGCTTCTAAGTTCCTTTAGTCAAAAGATGTCTTCTTAGATCAAGACATTATGTTTAATTATACTTTAGGCTAAAATATTAAACTTTTATCTTTTTTAGATTGTGATTTAACATTCATCATTGTGGCTTACTTGGATTACTCTAAAAACTATTATGCTTAATCTTTTAATTTTTTTATTTTCTTCTTTATAATAAGGAACTACTTAAGAAAGAATGTAGAAATATCACTTGTTGGATAACATAAAAGACGCGCAAAATTAGTAAAGTTTTTTTTTTATACATAAATGTATATTTGCAAGTAAAATCAAGAAAAATAATAGATCAATTAAAATATCTAAATACTTGCAAATATATTTTATAATCCTCCCAAAAGAGACGATGACGACTACTACTATTATTATTATTATTATTATTATTATTATTATTATCTAAGAAGAATAAATTTATGAAATAGTAACAGTTGATATAGAACTCTTCAACCATATGTTTCTAATTTTAATCTAACCAAAAATAAAATCTTCTAAAACATAATATTTTTAATTTTTCAATTCAAAATTTTATTATAATATTAATTAATTTTGTCCTAGAATTGTCAAGTAGATTTTCAATAGCTTGCCACTTGGCTTAACCACATTGCAAATTATCTTCCTTTATTACATATATAGATATTATTATTATTATTATTAAATAAGTTTATGAAATTTATTCAAATATATTTTATAGCATCTAAAAAGAATAAGCTTATGAAATAGTAACAATTCATATAGAACTCTTCAACCATGTGTTTCTAATTTTAAGCTAACCAAAAATCATTTTTTCTTCTAAAAGCCTAATATTTTCAAATTCAAATATTTTTTAATTCAATATATTTATTATAATATTAATTAATTTTTTCCTAAAATTTCCACGTGGGTTTTCAATAGCTTGCCACTTGGCTTAACCACATTACTATATATATATATATATATATATATATATATATATATATATATATATATATATATTATAAATACTAGATGTCAATTTATATTAGATTACTCCCTCCGTCTCATAATACTTTTTCATATTACTAAAATAATTTATTTTAGATTATTTATCCATTTACAAAATCAAGATAGAATAAAATAATTTTTTTTCAGTTTGCTCTTCTGATTAAAATTTTTTGAAAGGTAAACGGTATTAATTACATGCATAAATATTGTAAGATTCCCAATAAGTTTCTCTATTGTTAATATTTTTGATGTACACATTTAGTCCATAGAGTACATAAATTTTTTGGATAAGACGCCTAAATAGAATATATTATTTTCATACACTATTATGATTTTCATTACGAGCAGAGCTAGGGGGCGCAAAGGTGTTTATTTGAATCCCTCTCACTAAAAACTAATATTCTAATATATATATATATATATATATATATATATATATATATATATATATATATATTAGACGTTGAATCTATTTTTTTGGTTAAAAGGACATTTTATATATATTACTTGATAGTTACAGAGTAGGCGTAGATGCCATATTATCAGTACTAGAGATTACAAATAAGTTTTCAAAAAAGGCTAACTTATTACAAACAATCCTTAGTTCTAGGTTTGTAGTGGTTCTCTCTTCTTGATCAGCTTTAAGGAGATATTTAACTGAGTCCGAAAGGGATGTCAAAATGGTAGGTACCTGTCTTACACAAAACATTTGCTACCTTGCTGTCTTGGCGGAAGCTAAGGCAGACCACTGGATTCCTCAATCTCTTCATAAGCAACCTGCAAGATGTAACAATTAAGAAATAAATTAGCGTGGGTTGATCGAGTTCTTGTATTACTTCTGTAGAATCTTTCTATTTCAAGAGGGTCAATATTATGATCTACTCCTAATTGAGTTCCCGTGTGGAGTGCTTCCAGTTCAGTCATAGTGTGGTTTAAACCATTATTATTGTAATGACCCTTCCAGTCATTTATGCATTTTTGCCTTTTTTTGTACTGTTAGATCTTGCCTGTAGCGCCCCAAGTAATTTATGGCTTGCTAGGATCGGTAGTTCGGTGCCCTAGCTGTCTGTTTGGTCTTTTTGGCCATTTTATGTTTTAGACCTTTATGCTTTTTAAATCATTGACTTCAGTCAACATTCTTGGTGAACGTGCTTGGAATAAAATTCCGACAGTTCCATTAGCTTGGGAGCATGGACTTTGGTCTAGTGGGACCTTTGGTCGGGATTCGAGGGCTTTTCAGCTTAGAAATCTCTCTCTTTTTGTGTTTTTAGGCAAGTTGGGCTTCTTTGGTTGACTTTGGTCAACATTTGGAGAAGACGGCCTCGGATGGAAATTTCTTTAGCACTATTAGCTCCAGAATGTCGAGTTTAGGCTAGAGGGACCATTGGTTTGGGTCCTGAGGTTTCCGGACTTGATTTTGGTCACTTTTTGTTAAATCGACCATCGATGGAAGTTTCATTGATTCCATTGAGTTTGAAGTATCGGTTCTACTCTAATAGCATTTTTGATTTGTGAGTATCGGGTTTCGATTGTGCCCAAAATAACCCGTTGAAGTTTCTTTCTTCCTGGTTTTCAGTTGCTTGTATGGCAGAAATTTTTTTTCATGGCGATCTGGAAGCAAGACCTTTGTGATCTCGAAGGTCTAGATTTCTGTTCATCGCGATCTCGAAGGGTTCATCACGGTAGCGATGAAGAACCTCTTTTTTCATCGTGATCTCAAAGGGTTTTCTCACGATAGCAATGAAAGCCTTGTTCCTTTATTCATCGCGATCTTGAAGGCTGACCATCGCGATCGTGATGAGTTGGATTTAAAGAGGAAAACTCACTGATTCATGATAAGGGAACTATCACGGGCAAGGAATATACCACCCCAACATCCTAGGATGATTCCACACTAAAAATTAACCTTAGAGCACTTCAACATGGAAGAAATGTGGATGGAAATGAAGAAGAAATGAGGAAGGAGAAATATTTATACTACCAGGAATTTGTTCATCGCTATCTCGAGAAAAACCTTCGAGATCGCGATGAACAAACTGGCCAACTCATTGTGATCACGATGGTGAGCCTTCGAGATCACGATGAACAAAGGAGTAGGGCCTTCATCGCTATCGCGAGAAAACCCTTCGAGATCGCGATGAATAAAGAGGTTCTTCATTGCTATCACGATGAAACCTTCGACAATGAACAAAAATCCATATCTTTGATATCGCGAAGGTCTTGCTTCGAGATCATGATGAACAAATTTTGACAATATCAGCAACTGAAAAGCAGCAGAATAGAAACTTCAACGGAGTATTCCAGGCATAATCGGAACTAGATAATTATACTTATAGAATCCCATTAGCCAGTGACCACCAGAATTTCTAATGAGACCACCTATCCCACCTTTATTATTGGTGCTAGAGTAGGAGACATCTATATTAAGCTTAATCCTTCCATATGGTGGGGGAAACCATTTAATATTGATGAGCTTGGAGGTGTGAGAGATGTTGGTTTTTTGGTTCATTGCATAAATTTAGTCTCTCTATTTTGGACACGTGCGTATCATTGTTGTTGAAAGTTTTGTGGTTCCTATTAAGCTGAATACTCCATAGAGCAAAGGGGGAAAACTCACCCAAGCGTAGTACTGACTATTGGAGGGAGGCTTAGTTTTGTGAAGACCTTGAAGCCAGTGCTCTGGAGGTAATTGGAGGTGGGTTATATCTATAACTAGATCATGGAAAAATCTTTTGGGTACAAAACAATGCATGAAGATGTGGGAGGAGGTTTATACGACTTGTTTGCATACCCGGCAGGTGGAATCTTGGATTAACCCAATGTGGTTAAGATAGGATTTAGTGGGTAGCCTTTCATGTGCACATAACCAAAGGAATTATTTGATTTTACAAAGAGTGTTTAATTTCCAGATACAAACGAAGGAAAGGGGAATTTCACGGATCGATCTAATAAAAGAAATAATAGATTTAGTAGAGAAGACATCGTTAGCATTGGCATTCTAGTAAGGCTTATCGATGTTAGTAGGATCAGTTCCCAGCGTGATATGTGAAGCTAAATCTATCAAATCCAAGGGTATGCTAAAGGAGAATCTAGACCAATCCCAAGTCGTGCTATCCCATAGGTTAGAAAGTCTATATTGTTCTTCCATTAGAGTAAGGGGTCCTTGAATGAAATGTCTTGGAGGGGGGTTTATATTCGTTATCCATCTATGGTACCATGGGATAATAATTCTACCATTTCCCAGAGCCCAAGTAATACTTTTGGAGCACACTTTCCCACCTTCTAAAATATTCTTCCCAATGAAAGAGGTGGAGGAGGCAGATTTCCCCGAGTTACGCAATGAATTTTTTTCATTTGCCTAGAAGAACCCCAAATGAAGTCACGTTGGATTTTATCAATGGTACTACAGATTTTCTTGGGGAGTCTAAAGTATTGAATTGTGTAAGCCGGAATGACACTAAGAGTGGATTGGGCAAGGGTTAGTCAGCCAACCGGAGTGAGAAAGTTAATTTTCTAATTAGAGAGTTTTTGCCTCATTTTATCTAGAATAAATTGGAAGTCAGAGTACTTCTGCTTGTTGTTTCATTGATAAGCCTAAGTATTTACCAAAATGGGTAAAAAAATTTATGTTAAAGGATTGGTGTACTAAGTTTCTTAATCTTCCATCATGAAGTTTTGAGAAAATAGCTTTTGATTTAGAGGTATTGATTTTTTGACCTGATAATTGCAGAAATAGTTTATGCAGCCATACATGGTATGGATAGATTTTGTAATGGCTTTACAAATGATCATTAAATCATTAGCAAAGAAAGAGTGAGATAATTAGGATCAATTTTTGGAGAGAACAACAGGATCCCATTGCAGTATATCTACTTGGTGATGAATGTTCGAAGATAGGAGTTCCATACAACGAATAAAAATATAAGTGGACATAAGGTCTCCTTGTCTAATGCCCCTTGATAGAGAAAATAAATTGTTGTGAGTACCATTTACTATAACCGTTATATTGCTAATTGAAATGTAGATCATAATGAGCTTAGTGATATTAGGGGGAAATTTGAAGTAAATGAGAGTCCGGTAGACAAATGACCATTCAAGATAATCAAAAGTTTTTTCAAGATCTATTTTAAGCATCAAACACTCTCTAGAGTTCATACTATTGGTGGCGTAGGTCATAGGCTCTTGTACAAGAATAGCATTGTCAGAGGCTCTACAACCTTTGAGAAAACTAGTTCGGTAAGGGATAATAAAGCCTGGGAGGATAGTTTTGATGAGATTTGCAATAATTTTAGTGAAAATTTTATAAATGGTATTGCAAAGACCTATAGACCGAATATTTTTAAGTGATTTTCATTTGTGAATTTCGGGATGAGACAAAGCATTGTTTCATTGAAATGTGAGGTAATAGTCTGGGTACTAAAAAGGAGATGACAACAGTCTAGGATAGATTTTCCTATCGTATTCCAGTGATGTTAGAAGAAATGGTAGTGTATGCCATCCGGCCCCGAAGATTTAAAAAGTTTAAGGGAGAAGAGTGCTTGGGTAACTTCGTAGTCTGATAAGGGTGTATCTAATTCAGCGTGGTTGATATGGTAAAAAATACTGACTGTTTGACTAATGTCTTTCCAATTTCAATGATAGAGATCAGTCGTGAAACAGTTGCGAAAATAGCTAAGGGCGTTCTCTATAATTTTATCATGGTGAGTGATCCAATTATCATTGTCATCCTTGAAATAAGAAATATTATTCCTTTTTCTCCTATTAATAACGGAAGGTGAAAAAAATGGTGTTACCATCTCCATCGTTGAGCCAGTTAATACGAGCACACATTTTCTAATAGTCCTCCCCTATGTTGAGGATATTATTATAATCCTTAGTAAGGGTTTGTTCTATATTTTGGAGAAAAGTACTGGTAGGATACTGCGCACACTTTTGAATACCACCTAGGCGTACCAAAAGCCTTCTTTTTTTCTTAACGATATCTCCAAAGGTGACTTTACTTCAATGGGTAACCGTGGAGGTAAAATGAGTTATAGCATCATGGATATTCCTATTTTCCCAAGACGTTTGAACTATATTAGTAAAACTAGGGTGATTAACCAAAAATTTCTCTAATCTAAATTTCTTAACTCGACTTGCCTTATAAGGGTTAGAGAGAGTGATAAGTAAGGGATTTGTGATGTCTTCCTATTTCCCCCTGTTTGCCCATCCCATAGCTTATGTTAGCTGATTGTGACTTGTGATAATGAGTGACATAATTCTCGAGGTGGATATGTGCATTTTTTTAGAGATTTTTTCATTTTAGAGGTTTGAAACTTGGAATGTTTGACCAAACTCACCATTTGGGGTTGGTGAGGTTGGATTAGAGTTTTGATGATTTTAGTAGGTCCGGATGGTAATTATGACTTTGTTAGATGGTTTGCAAGGGTACGGAGGCGCTCAGGAATGATTGAACTCTTGGGCCGAATTCTAGTTTTCTTAAGGTTTGGAGTTGATCATGGTAAACATTTGATCAAGACGACCTTGAAATGGCGATTTGATGATTTCAACATGTTTGAAACATATTTTATGATCAATTCGCACTATTGGTTTATGTCCGGCGGGTCTCGAATGAGTTACGAGTCTTAAAACCAAGTTTCAGGTATAGTAAGTTTTTCTATTATCTGGTGCAAGCACAATTGTGCACATGGGAGGTTGGTCGATTAGTGTTGTCCGCGCTTTAGGTGCATGTTCGCATAGTGGGGAAGTCTTGGGCAGCTCCATCGGTGCCAAATGGACGTTATTGTGCAGCAAAAAGAAAATAGGGATAGGCGCTATTGTTGCCTTTGCATGATAGCTAGCTCAAGGATTTTGCATCGGCCACTATCGCACTAAGGCACCACGATCACACTAAGCGGTCAATAATTATGAATAATATTATTTCGTGATCTTTTTACTTTTTGCATCATTTTTGGAGTTCTAAAGCTCGGATTAAGATAATTTTTGGTGTGAATAAAGCGGGTGTGTTTCTAACCACTATTTTGGTACTTCCCTACTAATATTTCTTTTATTTTGAGCTTTAATCCGTGCTTAGGTATTGCAAATTGGGGCTTTTACCCTAAATTTTTTAAAATGGTATTTTGATGATTTGAGGGTCTATTCGAACTTGATTTTTGAAAAAAATTTAGATTTGAGATCCTTGGATTATGGGTAAACTAGTTTTGAATAAAAAATTCAGTTTTGACCTCGGGGGATCAGGGTTCACTTTTTACTCAATTTTTGACCTGGACCTTTATACCAAAGTATGGGTGTCGAGAGACTCATATACTCATGTAGATCATGATTTTGATAGATTGGGAGCTTTGTGAGGTGATTCGCAAATGAGAATCGGAAGAAGAAATAGGGCAACTGCCATCTATGTAGTCAAGTTTATTTTTGGCTGATAGAGCTATGAGAATGGACTCCTCCATCATCCATACCATGACTAGGGGTGGCAAATCAAACCCAACCCCCCCAACCCACTTAGGTTTGAATTGGTTATTAATCCGCCTATTTGTTAGCTCAACCCAATCTATTGTAAAAATATTTTAATTATTTTTTGATTTTATATGTTATATATAGTTATAATAAAGAAAAAAATAATTTTATTAGATACTAAAAAATTATAAAATAACAAATAAAGTAATTAAAACTTAGTAAAAGTTGGACGGGTTAGCTCGGCCTTTGAGGTGGGTTATGACTTACTTTTCTAGACTTGTCTTGGGTGAAAGATTATTGTATAAGTCATAATATGGGTTGATCATATTTATGGGATTGGAGAACCAGAGAAATGAATTTTTACCGTGAAATTTAGGTTGGGACTTAGCTGATAGATGATATATGACTTGAAATGTGTACTTGTTGTGTATTACTCTATTTTTCATTCATTGTACCGTACCATGATGAGTTATTGTCCTAAATGGGTATTTTGTTGAAAATAATCTGCTTAGTTGAGAAAATATGGCCTAAGGACACTGTTTCTGAAGTGTATCTACTATTTGAGAAGGCTTGTATTCTACAAATACTGTTGTGAAAAAAAGATATTCATATTCCTGTTATATTTGAATTTCCTTTATTACTATGATCATGCATACATATTCATTCTCATGGATCATAAATTTGGTACTGTAGAAATAACAGAGTGATAAATATATACTCGATAGGAATAGTTCAAGGTGATTGATTATTGATGATACCAAGGATAAATACCAGTTTGTATGCCAGAGGAAAATAGGTTTTGGTAGGTATATAAACCTCGTGAGTAATCCTTAGGTCCTACTCATAGCATGCAATTGTAGAGCATGTGTATACTGGTAGGATCATTATCCATTGCATTGTATAATGATAATGCTCAAATACACTCTCCAAGAGGAGGTGATTGCGATCGTTAGATCAAAATAAAATGTATATTCCCGGTGGACATCGGGGTGGATCCCACAAAGAATAATGTAATCACAATTGAGATAATAAAGAATTAAAGCAACTTATTGAAGTTCAAGTTTGGGGGTTTGATAAGTTGATATTCTACCTTCTTATTTATCTTTTAATCTTATGATTTTGCTAGTATAAAGTGAAAAAATAGTTCAATTGACACGGATTACTTCTATTTTATAGGTTTCAATGTTTTAGAAGTGTTAGGGAAGGATTCGGGTGAAAACAATTCAAAATGGAGTGAAAAGGAGTTACAGATCACTGGCATCAAGTTGCTCATTGCAACCGCGAGCTACAAATTTTTGATAATGCTAAAACACACTCTCCAAGAAGAGGTGATTGCGATCGTCAGAGTAAAACAAAATTTATATTCCCGATGGGCATCGGGGTCGATCCCATAGAGAATAATGTAATCGCGATTGAGATAATAAAGAATTAAAGCAACTTATTGAAGTTCAAAGGGAAAAAAGAAGTAAAATGATTGGGGGGTTTGTAGTAAAAAACATGAGCGATGTTGCAATTGCAAGGTCGACCAATTCTTCCCAACGCAAGGATCACAAGGGAGATTTGGGAATGGGTATCACTTCAAATCCATATGATCCATTACAAATTTACCAAATACAAACTGGATTAATCATGGGTCAAATGAAACAAGCCTTGGAACTATAAGTAATTTACCAACGTCTCTCGACCATCAACAAATATACCTCAACCAGTTCTCTCAAACCTAGCCAAGCATTAACAAAGCTCTTCCAAACTTGAACTATTTCTTGTCCTCAAGCAACTCAAACTTCTAATTCAAGAGACACACAACAAAAGTGCAATGACATTACTATTAGATCAAGGAGAATCTATTTGAAGCACCAAGCATGACTTCGGTTGGTACTAATGATTAGTCGATCATATGTTAACTTTATCTAAGCAATCCCCTCTATTCAAGACACAATTCAAGGAAGCAATGGGACTATAAGAACAACCAAGTGACAACACCCAATATTCAAGTAGTGACTCAAAACCACTAGCTTACCAAATATGCTCATTTGACTAATTTTCAAAATTTATCAATATCACCAACTACCCTTAATTTGCATGCCCTCACAAGAACGAAAATTCCAAAATACATTATGTAAAAAGATAACACAAGGGACAAGAACAAACAATTACACTCATAAACAATTTCAAGTACTACAAGTATCATGTAATGCCCGGGTTCATCGTTATAGATAGTCTAATCGTGCCAAGTGTTAGCATTAGAAAACTCCGGGTTTGGGAGTTTGAAATTCTGGGCTAGGCTAGCCTCGGCCGATTTTGGAGCGAGGTAGAGTCTAGGGAAAGTTGGGTATGGATTGGACTATGTGTCTTGGGTTAAGTTAGTTTTCCGCATGGCCAAGACACAGAGGAGTCCGGGGGACTTTTTGAAATCAAATTTGGGTAAGTAGAACTCCTGGAATCGCGTTTGACATGAAAGGGTTGCTTCAGGTCGTTAGGAGAAGTAGGTGTGTTGTGAAATAGCAAAAACTGGCAAATTTTCATACATTCTTTCCATGACGAGCGCGACCACGCATGATAGCGTCCACCTCTATAGCGATGGAAATTACTACAATAGCGGCGGTCAAAGGGCGGTCAACCTGCTTAAGACCGCTATAGCGGCAGCCGACCGCTATAGCAGAGCGGGGACCCTTATAACGAGCCGACGGGGTTTTAATGCAGAAACATTCCCCAAAACATTAGTTTTTCACAAGTTTGTTTTGGGAGAAGGGCTACGCAATTCCAGGTGTTTTTCCTCATTCTTCCATCAAAAATCTTCCCTAAGGTAAGGCTTTCATTCCCAAAACTCTATAATACGTTTCCTATGCGGTAGAATTGCTAGGAGGGAAATTGGGAAGGGTTGGAATAACCTAGGGATTGTGAAATTTGGGAAAAGAAGGGGATTCCAAGCATGTATGTTCTTGGGTATTGTTAATAGTATGTTATTATGATCATAGGTTGTTAAATTCTCTATTTTATCCGTAAAAATGATAGAACCAGGAGATTTAACGGTGGAAAGCCTGAAAAGGGTAGGATGATCATGGGTGGACTGGTGTTTGGGGATTTGGTATAGTCTGGGTAATGTGCAGGCCTTGTATGTTAATTTTATGTACTGTGTGTTATTTTTTATACCAAGAACGAGAAAAGAATTCCGGTAAAAAGGACGCGAAACCACGGATCTGGGCCTGCAGGACTACTAGGAATGCCTCCATAGAGCCAGAAATGCATTGCAGCTGCTTAGTTCCCAGGTAGGATAGGTTTTATGAGTAGTTAGACCTATTTACTTTCTGTAATTTGTATAGTAGAAACGGAGAATCCATGGTTTAGGCCTCTGGGCACGGAGTCTGGTGGGTTTGGGAAATTGTTTTGTTGTTTCTAGGATGTACAGAGTAAATGGTGGGTTTATGAATGGTATTATGTGGTTAGCTTAATTATATTGTTGATATAAAATGATGGGTTGAGGGACTAGCGTGTCGGGAAGGTTCGGAGAACCAGAGGAGTGCTTGGGAGCACGAAAAATGGGAATAAGAAGCTCTTAGGTAGGGTTTCAGGAATGTTTATTTCTTGAGGCTTAGCGGCAGTCTATCTAAGGTTAGAAAAGGGAAGCTTGTCGCATGCTTGTGTGTTCATTTAATAAGGGAAATTGGTAGTTGCATGTTATAATTAAAAGGGTGAATCGGGGAATAGTCTTCGGACGGGAATTGATGGTTCATAGTTGAACCCGGAAAGGGGTAGGTGATGGCTTATGATTTTCTGTGAATGTGTATATTCATGTACTCATGTCTAAGTGATTGTATGCATTACATTGCTTAGGAAAGTTGTGTGGAATGTCTAGGTTCTTGTTTAAAGTCTGTGATTGAATGGTGTTTACTTGTTGTTTTTACAAGTTGTGTGTGTTCATATATTGACTGTGGTGTGTTGAAATTCGGTTAGCATGGGTACCACACCTGTTACAGGTTACTATTTGGTTTGCACAGGTACCACGCCTGGTACATGTTACTATTTAGTTGGCACGGGTACCACACCTGGTACATGTTACTAATTGGTTGGCTCGGGTACCACGCCTGGTATAGGTTACTATTTGGTTGGCTCGGGTACCATGCCTGGTACGGGTTCACTTTATTGCATATTGTATGTTGACATTGTATTACATTGATTGTTATTGGTTTGTGTGTAAACCGGGTTGTTTTACTGAATATAATACCAGCTATTAGTTTCGTGAGTGGACCGGGTTATTTATTGAAAAAAGCTACTGTTTGGTGGTCCTTGAGTGGCCAGGAACTGTTGTATAATTTTTGTGTTGGTCTTGGTGTAGGTCGGGTTATTACATCATGTTATGACTTTGGTCTTGGTGTAGACCGAGTTTTCATGTTAACACCTAGATGTGTTAGGGGGGGATCCGGGTTGGTTCAGACTATGTAAAAGAGGTTATGAGTTCATGTTTTATTGTCATTAAGTGTACTAATGACGATCAAGGATTAATTGGGTTAATAAGTATAAGGATGGGTCTTGGGGTAGACCGGGTAGCCTGTTGAACACTTAGAAAGAGATTTAGATATAACTTTGTTGTTGTCATTGAATGTGTCAATGGTTTCTAGGTGAGTTGCATGTGGTTGGTGAATATAGAGGAAAGAAGAAGAGTCTGGGCATGGTTATTGTATAATATAACCAGGTGGTAAAGTTGTCCTAGAGGTCCGGGAAAGTTTGGAAAATAATAGGTAATACTTGGGTATAATAGTAGTTTGGTTGGGCAGCTAGCCGGGTCAAGTCTGAATATTTAGTCAAGGTAGTTGACTGGGTTAAAGGTTAAATGTGACTTGGGAAGTCTATGTGTCAAGGTGACTTGGGAAGTCTAAGTGTCTAGGTGACTTGGGAAGTCTACGTGACAAGGTGACTTGGGGAGTCTAGGTGAAAAGGTGACTTGGGAAGTCCTAAATGTTAGGGTTAAGGTTAAAGGTGAAGGAGGGAGCTATAATGTTTACTTCATGTCTTTCCCTATTTTTCTTATATGATGGTAGGAATGGATTCGGGTCGACCGATGATGCCTACCAGTATGTGTATTTATACTGACTCTACTCTTGCTATACCTTTGTGGTATAGTCTGGTTGCAGGTTGATGATGTTTATAGGTTCACGGCGATGAGGGTCTCCAGCAACTTCTATCTTCGATTCAATGGCGGAAGTTGGATCTTTTATCTTTTTGTGTCATCTTGTAGAAGCCCTTGTACCTGTTTAGACCAAATCCTAGGGGAGTGTGTTTTTAAAATGTTGTAAAGGTTTTTCTGTAATTTCTTATGTAGCCTATTTCTGAACAGTATTTGTAAAGGAAAGGATTTCAGTTATGTACAAAAGGAAGGGCTATTTTCACTACTTCTTATTTTTCAACAAGTTACCTGTTGGACAGGGGGTGAGGGTTCGTCTATCTAGGTGATTAGAGTAGGCGCCCGCATGGCTTGGTAGATTGGGTCGTGACAAATGGTATCAGAGCCTAGGTTACCGGTCTCTCAGTACAAGAGCAAAATGTCAAATAGAGTCTCGCGGATTGGTGTGTAGATGTCCATATCTAATCCTAGGGAAGCTATGAAGCATTCTAGGAAACACTTCTCTTCTTCCATTCCTTTTCGTGCGGTTTCGTTACTTGCTTGTATGTGTTGAGTCCAATTGGTATCTCAACAAGGTAAAGGATGTCATTGGACTCCGGGTATGACAAACAAGTAAGGGAAATTAGAACCGGGAAGGTTCCAATTGGTATCTGGCCTGTGAGGCTATGGAAAGGATGGATGAATCATCTAACGGTCATCCCTGAAGCGAATGAAAGGTGATGAAACTTGTTTGATTGAGTGTTAGAGCTTGAGACTCGTGATTGCATGCATTGCATTATTTGAATTACCGCGATTGTGTGGTGTGTAGTTACTTGAGTTAATTTGAAATTTGTGGTTGGCAAGGAGTCTTAACTTGGTTATGTGTTAATAATTGAAGGAGTTCTTGTTTTGTAATTCATGTGGAAAATAGTATGCTAAATGCGGGGCAGGGTCTTATCATTGGTAAAAATAATAGGGGAAAATTATATATATACTTGTGGGAACTCAGGTTTCAAGTGGTTGGTATGTGAATAAGTACCACGGACAAGGGCTATCATTGCTTAATAGCGGGAGTTATGGTAAGACATGGATGATCGGTTAATGGTCATCCATGGGACGAATAGAGAGTAAATTAGGTGACTTGATTTCATTATAGTCTGAAATCGAATTGTTTGTGTGTTACAGTGCTTGTATGATTTCTTGATTAGTATGTGATTGGTTGCCTTACTGTGAAATTGTGGGTCTAAAGGTCGTCATAAATTGAATTGGTATGATTTGGTTGGTGATAAAATGCTATGTGTGCAGAGTAAAATTTAACATTTCTTTCGAGAAAGTACTCATCATTGGTTAAGATGGTGAGGGAAAAAGGATTTGCGACTGTAGGGAAGCTTCAGTTTCAGGACAGTCGGGACTTGTTTGGGAACCAAGGGGAAAAACGGGCTATCATTGCTTGATAGCGGGGATTTCGGTAAGGAAATTTTCTTTTGTGATAACTCCTGATCGTGACTTCAGTAAATTTATTTTGATTTAAAGGTTTGTGATTTGCTTTAGTGATAAATTGTGGTAGGACCAATTGGAATGGTTTGCATTTACATTCGGGTATAGACTTATCATTGGAATAGATGGTAAGAGATAGGGGTTGGGAACTTTGACTGTAGGGAAGCTTTGGTTTCAGGACAGTCGGGACTTGGTTGGGAACCATGGGAACAAAGGAGTCATTAGTTTGTAATGGTGGGAAAATATTGTTAGGAATAATTGTCTAGTGTTAACTCTTTGTGATTGATAATATTTTATGCTGAATTCTGATGGGTTTGATGCCAGGAATGGTCTTAAGGGTGGTTTAAGACCATGGTGGGATTTACAGGACTAGACAATGGTAATCGGGGAAGAGGAAGGATACAGTTGCTGGAAATTCAAATTTCTAGGTTGTTACCGTCGGGACTGCCATAGAGGAACTAGACCGCTACGGAGATCCTGACATAGCGGGATTTTGACCGCCACATGAGAAGGGCGCGGGGAAGAGTGCCTGCCTTGCTTTTCCTTGTCTTTCATTTAATTCTTGGGGCATCTAAAAGCGATGGTTAGATTATGAGTTGCTCTGTGAAGCAAGAAAAACATCCAGATAGCTAATATAGTATGCATGTAAGGTATTTGATGGGAATTTAGCACCCATGTACGATAAAAAGAAAAGGGTAGATATGGTAGCCCTAGAGGTTGGTAAAATTATGATTGACCATCGGTGGGAATAGTCACTCATGTAGAATTTGATAAATGACCCGTGACTGACTGTGTAGTGTGGGACACTGATCATGGGCTTGTATTATGAGGGTGATTTTGACTTGTGTTAGTATTGATGATCATTAGTGGTGAGGGTGTTCTCCCTATAGCATTGGTTGGGGTATAATTACTCGGATAGACTTTTCCCCTAGAACGGGAGTCGCCAAAACCTCAAGCTAGGATGAGTTCCAATGGAATCTTTGTTGTTGCATGATTTAGATACAAATGGTGTCTCGGGGAATAGTGTTGATAGGAATAAGGTGATACTATGATATGTGAGGGGCATAGTACCCCGTAGGAAGCTTCTGGAATGAAGTTTGGGCTAGCAGAACTCCGGGCATAGTGGAAAGGGGATCGCCATAGTGGGATCCAGCCCCCTTGGCGGGGAAAAGCTATTTTGTTCGTTAGGTGAGTTTCTTTTGCTCTGGTGTTTCGATGAGGCCTCAGATTTCTTGGGCACTCGGGAAGGGGTAATCTAGTTGCCTTGTGTAGCTCGAAGGAAGGGATTCCTTGACAGAGTGGGAGTGAATTAAATTTTGGTTGGATTGGGTATACCAAGGGATTTGAAAGTTTTGGTGGGTTGTGTAAGGTTATATTTACTCTGTCATGGTAGAGAAATAAGATTGAG
Organism: Jaltomata sinuosa; assembly: GCA_003996215.1. NCBI lineage: Eukaryota > Viridiplantae > Streptophyta > Magnoliopsida > Solanales > Solanaceae > Jaltomata > Jaltomata sinuosa. Next base: position 19,055 of record QJPP01007647.1, on the reverse strand, counting down.
GGACGGGCTTGTTCTCTCCCTCTACCATAGAGATTGTTCAGGGATGAACGATGGGTAAATTGGTATCTATTGTAACGACTGGGTCCGTCGTTATGGATAGTCCAATCGTGCCAAGTATTAGAGTTAGAAAACTCCGAGTTTGGGAGTTTGAAATTCTGGGCTAGGTTAGCCTCGGCCGGTTTCAAAGCGAGGTGGAGTCTAGGGAAATCCGGGTATGGATTAGACTAGGTGTCTTGGGCTAAGCTAGTTTTCTTTGTAGCCAAGACATAGAGGAGTATGAGGGACTTTTCGAAATTGAATTTGGGTAAGTAGAACTCCCGGAATCGCGTTTGACGTGAAAGGGTTGCTTCAGGTCATCGAGAGGAGCAGGTGTGTTGTGAAATGGCCAAAACTGGCAGATTTCCAGACATTTTGTCCATGAAGAGCGAGACCATACGCGATAACGGCCACCGCTATAGCGGTAGAAATTACCGCTATAGCGGCGGTCAACCTGCTTAAGACCGCTATAGCGGCAGTCGACCGCTATAGCAGAGTAAGGACCGTTATAGCAGGCCGACGAGGTTTTAATGCAGAAACATTCACCAAAACATTAGTTTTTCACAAGTTTATTTTGGGAGATGGGCTAGGCGATTCCAGGCGTTTTTCATCATTCTTCCATAAAAAATCTTCCCTAAGGTAAGGCTTTCGTTCCCCAAACTCTGTAATACATTTCCTATGCGGTAGAATTGCTAGGAGGGAAATTACGGAAGGGTTGGAATGACCTAGAAATGGTGGAATTTGGGGAAAGAAGGGATTCCAAGCATGTATGTTATTGGGTATTGTCAATAGTATGTTATTATGATCATAGGTTGTTAAATTCTATGTTTTATCCTTAAAAATGATAGAACTAGGAGATTTAACAGTGGAAAGCCCGGGAAAAGGGTGGGATGATCATGGGTGTCCTATGGTTTGAGGATTTGGTTTAGTACGGGTAATGTGCAGGCCTTGTGTGTTAATTGTATGTATTGTGGGTTATTTTTAAGACCAAGAATGAGAAAGGAATTCCGGTAAAAAGAATGCGAAACCACGGATCCGGGCCTGCAGGACCGCCAAGAATGACTCCACAGAGCCAGAAATGCATGGTTGCAGCTGCTTGGTGCCCAGGTAGGCTAGGTTTTATGAGTAGTTAGACCTATTTACTTTCCGCACTTTGTATAGTAGAAACAGAGAATCCATATTTTAGGCCTCCGAGCATAGAGTCTGGCAGATTCGGGAAATTATTGTGTTGTTTCTAGGATGTACGAAGTAAATGGTGGGTTTGTGAATGGTATTATGTAGTTAGCTTAATTATATTATTTACATAAAATGATGGGTTGAGGGACTAGCGTGTCGGAAAGGTTCGGGGAATAGGGGGAGTGCTTGGGAGCACGGGAAACGGGAATAGGAAGCTCGTAGGTGGGGTTTCAGGAATGTTTATTGCTTAAGACTTAGTGGCGGTCTGGCTATGGTTAAAAAAGGGAAGCGTGTCACATGCTTGTGTGTTCATTTAATAAGGGAAATTTCTAGTTACATGTTATAATAAAAAGGATGAACTGGGGAATAGTCTTCGGACGGGAATTAATGGTTCGTAGTTGTACCCGGAAAGGGGTAGGTGATGGTTTATGATTTTCTGTGAATGTGTATATTCATGTACTCATGTCTAAGTGATTATATGCATTACATTGCTTAGGGAAGTTATGTGGAATGTCTAGGTTCCTATTTACAGTCTTTGATTGAACGTTGTTTACTTGTTGGTTTTACAAGTTGTGTGTGTTCATATATTGACGGTGGTTTGTTGACATTTGGTTAGCACGGATACCACGCCTGGTACAGGTTACTATTTTGTGTGCATGGGTACCACGCCTGATACAGGTTACTATTTGGTTGGCATGGGTACCATGCCTGGTACATGTTACTAATTGATTGGCTCGGGTACCACGCCTGGTACAGGTTACTATTTGGTTGGCTCGGGTACCACACCTGGTACGGGTTCACTTTATTGCATATTGCATGTTGACTTTGTATTACATTGATTGTTATTGGTTCGTGTGTGGACCGGGTTGTTTTACTCAATGTAATACCTGATATTGATTCCGTGAGTGGACCGGGTTGTTTATTGAAAAGTGCTACTATTTGGTAGTCCTTGAGTGGCTGGGAATTATTGTATAACTGTTGTGTTGGTCTTGGTGTAGGCTGAGTTGTTACATCATGTTATGAGTTTGGTCTTGGTGTAGACCGGGTCGTCATGTTAACACCTAGATGTGTTAGAGGGGGATCCGGGTGGGTCCGGACTATGTAAAATAGGTTATGAGTTCATGTTTTATTGTCATTAAGTGTACTAATGATAATCAAGGATTAATTGTGTTAATAAGAATAAGGATGGCTCTTGGGGTAGACCGGGTAGCCTGTTGAACACTTAGGTGTGGCTGGAGGATCCTTGGAGGGTCCGGGTTTTTGGATGAGAAAGGGATTTAGAAGTAACTTTGTTGTTGTCAATGAATGTATCAATGGTTTCTAGGTGAGTTCCATGTGGTTGGTAAATATAGAGGAAGACGAAGAGTCTGGGCGTGGTTATTTTTTTAATATAACCAGGTGGTAAAGTTGTCCTAGAGGTCCGGGAAAGTCTGGAAAATGGTAGGTAATACCTGGGTGTAATAGCGGTTTGGTTGGGCAGCTAGCCGGGTCAAGTCTAAATATTTAGTCAAGGTAGCTGACTGGGGTAAAGGTTAAATGTGACTTGGGAAGTCTACGTGTCAAGATGACTTGGGAAGTTTACGTGTCAAAATGACTTGGGAAGTCTACGTGACAAGTTGACTTGGGGAGTCTAGGTGACAAGGTTACTTGGGAAGTCCTAGATATCACGGTCAAGGTTAAAGGTGAAAGAGGGAGCTATAATGTTTACTTCATGTCTTTCCCTATTTTTCTTATATGATGGTAGGAATGTATTCGGGTCGATCGATGATGCCTACCACTACGTGTGTTTATACTGACTCTACTCTTGCTATACCTTTTTGGTATAGTCTGGTTGCAGGTTGGTGATGTTTCATAGGTTCACGACGATGAGGGTCTCCAACAACTTCTGTCTTCGATTCCATGGTGGAAGTTGGGTCTTTTATCTCTTTGTGTCATCTTGTAGAAGCTCTTGTACCTGTTTAAACCAGATCCTAGGGGAGGGTGTTTTTAAAATGTTGTAAAGGTTTTTCCGTAACTTCTTATGTAGCCTATTTCTGAACAGGATTTGTAAAGGAAAGGATTTCAATTATGTATAAAAAGAAGGGCTATTTTCACTACTTCTTATTTTCCCGCAAGTTACCTATTGGATATGGGATGAGGGTTCGTCTATCTAGGTGATTAGAGTAGGCGCCCGCACAGCTTGGTAGGTTGGGTCGTGACATATCAACCATAAGCTTGCCCTTATTTTCGTTCACCACTAACTCAAAATCAATCGGTCATAGATCTTAAAGGGTTTTTCCAAGCTTGTAATGTAGGTTTGGAGAAGGGTAGGATAAGTATTTGGGATTAAATTAACTACATCCTCCTCGAACGATACACAACTTTTTCAATTCGAAACCAAAGCCAATTCCTTTCATTTTCTTGCAACACAAGGCACTATTTCACTTATTTTATTTGAGGCCCCAAATTTTCATCATTCTATTCACCTTGGAGGATTTCATTCTTTTTTATTTTTGCATTTTTTTTCAACTTAATCCTTTCTATAACAATTTCTTTAAACGCTAGCCACAAGCCACCATATATTGCTTATTTCCTCTAAAGTGTTTCTCAATCACCCCCAAAATTAGGGGTTTAGCCTCCTTTTCACATTTTTAGCATTCAAGGAGGGACGGTTCAAAAGAGGGATCATTTTCAAAATGGTTCAAGGCTTGTAATGGGGTTGCCAAAGAAAAGGTATTAAGCTCTAATAGGGTCACTAGTGATACTTTTAGTGCAATGGTAGGCTTTTAAGGCTAAGTGGGTTTCCAAAGATCACAAAGAAGTCCTAAGATCATATCTCTAATCAAAAGCAATCAAGACTAGCATTGAACTACTAACCAGGTAAGTTCTAGTTAACACAAGTAAGTACAAGAATTATTTAACAAAATCTCACCACATATGGCATGCGAATCATTCAAGAAGGATCAATATCACTTCCTAAACAAGAATAAATAGAGTCACATTCTACAACTCCAATTATCCCCGCTAATGAGTCAAGAGTCACAAAAATATTAAAGGGAGTGTCATAAACATCATTCTTTTCCATGCAACTTTTCAAACAAATTCGAAGGGGTATGCCTATTTCAATTGGCATGCAAGACTAACTCCACTAGTACCAAATAAGTCAATGTTCTCCAATATTTCAAAAGATGATAAATTTACTTTAAGAATGTCATCACTCAGTCTATCATTGGGCCAATTCATCTATCTAAATCGATATGGCTACTCAGTATTTACCAACACATATACTCAACCCAAAACACAAGCTTCAACTTAGCCTATCGGGTACTAAAACTTCCCCTGGCTCCAAAACATCCACAAAGCCAACTACAAAAGAAATCAAAGAAGCTAACAGTAAGAAAAAGTAAATAACTACACCATCAAATTCATCCATAGCAACTCCAAAACCCGACAAGGGTGCACCAATATCTAACATCAAAATGACAAAGCCTGGTGAGGGCACAATAATATCCAAAACAATCCTGGCAAGGGCACAATAATATCCAAAATAAATCAAGCAAACATGCCACCCCCAACTAAAATAGCGCAGTGCATGTGGCTCATGTGCTCCAATCGGGTGTATCGTTGTATTTAGTCTCCCGGTGATCATCTGCTCAGTGGCAACTTTGGCAAGGAATGGGGGAGACTCATTGCCTGCTAGTATGTCAGCTTCAGATAAGAAAGTAGGAGGTCTAGCCAACAACTGCTAAACATATGCATCCACTCCCTGAATTTAGCTAGAGATGTGGCACATAATGTAGGTCCCAGACTGTAGTGGACCCACAATGTGAGATGACCTGGATACAGCCGTGGAAAGACCAGTGGGCTCAGTAGAAGACACTGGGAACTGCACGAAGGATGGAGAAGCTACATCAGTTTTCCTCTTCTTAAGATTTGCTTCTGGTGCCCGTTTCAACAATGGATGGATCAAGGCTGCTGGCTTCTTTTCAACATCAGTTGGGTGTTTCAATTCCCCAGTATCATAGCACAATTGGGTAATCAATGATGAAAAGAAAAGGCTTTTTTACATCCCCATGGCTACCTCCTCTATCTGGTCCACTTTATGCAGGACAACATTCACATCCAAGCCATCCAAGAGTGCTGCAATAATCAATTCCTGCTCAGGGGTCACATTAGTATCATGAGTGGAAGGCATAATCCTCGTACAAATAATCAAAAGCCATAACTTGGCTTCGATACTAAAATCATGTGCGTCAACCCTTTTTTGTAATGTTAACCAACTCAGAGTCGCTCTGTCATACAATTTATCAACCAACCATTGGGTTTCTTCTGCTTTTGCTTTTGCCAAATAGACCTTATTATCCGCATCAGGGAGATTGTACAATACATTGATGATTTCAGAGTTGAAACTCACTTGGACACCTCAAATGATAGTAACCAGCGCACCTTTAAAGTCGGTGGTCGAAGCATTAGCATAAAATTCTGTGACCACAGTCTGATTTGCCCTTATAGATTTAGGAGCAAAACTAATCCACCAGCGCTCTATCAATCTCCTATAGAATGTCGGTATCTTACTTTCAACTTTATCCATGTTGATGCCTCTTTCCTTAACAATGGTTTTGGATAAGAGCTCATCATATCGACGCTCATAACATGCTGCTAAGAATCTATCATAATCATAATTTTCCTCCATTTCCACCTCCAGAACATTTTCAACTTCATTATCACCGTCGTTGGAGGCTATTTTTAGGATCAAAGTACCTACAAAACAAACCAACATGTTAAAATTTCTTGGGGACACTTAAAAAATGTGTTATGATGCACTTAGGACAAAGAAAGTATTGAAAAAATATCCCGAAGGCAGTCTGTGCAAAGCTACTATTTTTGACACCGCCAGTCATTCCTTCTTCACATAGGCGGCAGGTGGCAGTGCACGCGAAGGCCAAAATTAGTTTTCCAGAAATGCACTCATTCACATACACAGCTAGGTAACCTCGCACGCAAAGTTCATCACCTTCACCTTGATTAATGCTTTTTGATGCATTTTCTCAAACCATGGCAGGCAATAATATACTCAAGCGATTTACACAACACTTGGTGAATTTTAAGCACACCATTTATGCACAACTGGAACACATTTTCACCCAACTTCACTTAACAAATTACTCAACGAGGCACACACAAATTTCAAACCTGAAATCATAGTTTTCACCATTGGGATAGCACAAAGATTGGAAAAGAAAAAGAATTAATGACAATATTCAAGTAGGGCAGTCTTATACCTGATGGGTTGCAATTCGTAGCAATGGGTAGAAGAATTGATGGATTTATTTGTGCACCTAAGGAGGAAGAATAGCAACCTTTGCTTAGAGAAATGTTTGGGTCCTTTTCTGATTTTTAACGGTTTAAATACCTAGAGAATGTTGATAGTCCCACGCACGCGGGCAGTCTAGTGCGTACGCATCAGTCTGATGATTACTTGACCTTCGTGCATGCAGTCGATCTACCGCACATGCGAAGAAGGCCTTTTGGACCAGTTTTTGAATTTTTCTCTGAGCTTACTATTTTCTCATGTGAAGGCGGGTGCGACGGGCACACTGAAGGGTGCAAAACACACCTTCTTCTCATGGGACAGATTTTGATATTAGTTCACTGGTTCCTTGTGTGATGGTGTGTGCGATGCGCTCACCTCCAAGTGTGAAACACATGTTTTTCAGAGGTGTTTTTGGTGGTTCTCAACACTTGGGTTCTCTACTCCTTCCTTTGGACACCTAAACCAAATAAAAAAGAAACCAAAAGTAAAGTAAAATATAAAGAAAATTTCAAATGATGGGAGGATCAATTTAATATCGCGGTGCGTCGCAAGATATGTCACCCTTTAGATATCCACTTGGAGGATTTGAACCTTCAACTCAAATTTGAATCGAACATCTGGTGACAATTATGGGGTGAAGGTGAGAACATGAGAAGGTCATTTTCTTGGTATTGCATTTTGTGCTTTTTCGCCTTCAAGTGAGGAACGTCATTTTGCTTTCTATCCACGACAAACTTCAAAATGGTTGGAGTAAGATTTGGGTATCTCCATCCTCAAATTTGCCTCATTCTTAACATCCTCACTTTTGAATGAACTAGAGTCTTTCAAGATGAAACGTTGAACTTTGCCTTGCAACTCTAGTATCATTTTTTTGATCTCGGCGTCTTGATTCATATGTGGTATAGTTGGTTTCCACAACACTTTTAGTTCATAAGCATCCCTTGTGTCCTCTTCTTCAATGGGGAATAACTTTAAAATTACTACCCATGATCGTGCATGTTTCAACACGAGCGTTCACCTCGGTGTTCAAATTCTTGATAGCAATTCAAGTAACCCCTCTTTTTGACTTCACTTGGCATGCCTTTCTAACAGTATCTCAAGCATTGGTAAAATTCTTTCACATTGTTCCCTATAGGTTTCAAATTGGTGAGCTCGATTTAACAACCATTCTTGGCTCACAATTTCTTCTAATTCAAGTTTTCCTCTTGTTGGGGTTCAAGCACTACAGGTACAAACTCACTCATAGGTGATTCCATATTTTGCAAATCTTCATTATTATCCCCAAAATGAATTTGCTTGGCCTCAATGTTTGAGACATGTTCATTTGTTAAGCTTGGTGGGTTTTCTTTATCAATTTGACCAAGAGGAGTAGACAAATCCGCCATGGATTGCGTGGCACAATTTCTTTTCTCTTCTTCCTTAGCTATCAAGTCCATAAAGCCTTGCTTTATGGACTTCAGAGCCTTCTTTAAGATATCTTGCATGGCCAAGAGAGTTTGGAGCTTAACATATATACCTTCTGGGTAGGAATTGCATTCCTTGCTTGCTAAGGCATGATTCTTGTTAAGATCACAAGCACTACTAGAAACATTGTTAGCATAAGAGGGAGGGGGGAGGATGGTCATTAGGGCAATCACTCCAATGTCCATCACGACCACCACACATATAGCAATTACGCCCATCATAGGTGTGAGAAAGTGAATACCTTTCTCTCCTAGGACTAATTTTACATCTTTGCCCAAGGTAGGTTCCTCCATAATAATAATAATAATAGTCATTAAAATAAGGGTTGCAACCACCAAAACATCTAACATTTTAAGAAGCCATAGAATCAATTGACAAAATCAAACTAACAAAACAAAAACAAATATTCACAAATTTGAACTAGAGTAAGTAAACTCAAATTCAAAACTAACTCAATACGCCAAATTGCTCCCCAGCAATGGCGCCATTTTTGATAACGCTCAAACACACTCTCCAAGAGGAGGTGATTGCGATCGTCAGAGCAAAATAAAATTTATATTCCCGACGGGCATCAAGGTCGATCCCACTTAGAACAATGTAATCGTGATTAAAATAATAAAGAATTAAAGCAACTTATTGAAGTTCAAAAGGCAAAAAGACGTAAAATAATTGGGGTTTGTAGTAAAAAACACGAGCGATATTTCAATTGCGAGGTCAACCAATTCTTCCCAATGCAAGGATCGCAAGGGAGATTTGGGAATGGGTATCACTTCAAATTCATATGATCCATTATAAGTTTATCAAATACAAACTAGATTAATCATGGGTCAAATGAAAAAAGCCTTGGAAGTATAAGTAATTTACCAACATCTCTATACCATTGACAAATATACCTCAACCAATTCTCTTGAACCTAGCCAAGCATTAATAAAGCTCTTCCAAATATCGCAATACTAGAATCACTATTTCTAGCCAATTCCTTAAATGAGGGTTAGAGCCTCAAGTTAATGCTAATCAATCTTTCCCCACGTTAATTCACTCTCTCAAGCAAAATCAAGGTAAAAGGGGCAAGTCCAAGTGTTGATCACTCCCTTTAGATTCAATTCAAGCACAAGATTAATTAGAGAATCAAAGATCTAATTCATAAACTAGAAAATATTGAATAAATTATAAAAGCACAAGATAAGAAATCACACTCAAATATTGTTTATATCTAACACAATATCCAAATCTCAATTCAATCAACACACCAATGAATTTAGCAATACAAAGCAAGAGTTGAAGAAAGAAACTAAAGATTTTTACAACAAAAGCTTCTAATCTTCACTCCAATGGTGTTGGAGGATGAACTTTCTCTCCAAGCTAGACCTAAGTTGTTCACTCTAAGATTAAGGATGAATTAGTTGAAGAAAAATTGTGAATAATCCAAAATATCCCCTCAAAAATAGCTAGAAAGTGTTTTATATGGATTGGGTTTCCAAGAAATGTGAGTTTCCAAATCTGCCCAGGTGCCACCACTTCCCTTCTTTGCCTACGCGGATAGTCTGTCGCATGCATGAAGTGACTTTGTCTGGTTGACCTACGCATACGCGACCTCTCTGATGCGTGCATGAGCTGCTTCTAAGTTGGCCACTACAAGCGCATCTTAAGCACCGCGTGCACACAGGAAAATTCAGTTGCCTGATGACTGCTTCTCTGAATGTCTTCTTTTTGACTTGTTTTCATCTAAATTCTTCTCGAACACTTCTAAATCATGAAACCTACAAAATAGAAGTAATCTATGTCAATTGCACTATTTTTCACTTTTACACTAGCAAAAGCATAAGATTAGGAGTTAAATAAGTAGGTAGAATACCAACTTATCATATAACATTACTTTATTTTATTTTGCACCTTACTAATTTCTTTCTTGTTTATGCTTTGCATTTACTTATGGGATGATTCTAGTCAACCTTTTATACTTGTCTTTCAAAATTATTGGACAATTATGTTGACTTAGCATGGTTTATCATACTTTCTACGATATAGTTGTATAACTCTTGATCAGTCGTCATATGATGCCTACTGAGTGTGCATGTTATTGTACTCATACTATTCTTGTTGCATCTTTTTAATGTCGATCCTAGCACAAGTGGACCTTTCTTATTTTGTTAATTTGAGGTTCTATCCAATATGAGGCTTTGGTGAGCTACCTACATTCGTAGCAAGAGCCTAGCTTCATGTATCTTCTTTATATGTCTTTTGACTATCCAGACAATTTTGTAGTGTTGAATAATTATATTTCATTTTAGATGCCCTTATGCTGGTGACACTAGGTTTTGGGCATTTTTGGTGAACTTTAACACTTAATATATATTTTATGAAAGTTTGCTCTAAGACTTATTACTATATTATTTTACTTTTTTTGCTTTATTATCTGTTGTCATGTTAAGTGAAGGGTTGTCTTACCTATCAGTGATTTAGGGTAGGTGCCTTCATAATCTTGGATTTTGGATCATGACAATGCACTGCTAATCACCGACATGGCGACCACAACACGATGAATGTCCAGGCCTAGTCCAAATCTATAACTATGACCTAGTTTACTTTTCCAAACTAACCATTTGTCCTACATTTTTGGGAGCCCTAACATAAGTACTCTCTCCTCTCAAAACCTTCCCACACCACGATGATTCTTTCTATGCTAATCTTATCAATTTCAAGTGTGTTTCATTCAATATGTGAATCTCTAATGCAATTTTAACCCATGATCATAGGATTCTTGAATCAATTCTTCTCAAAAAGGTCAAGCTCAAAGTTTGAGCATGCCACGTCAAAGATTGAATCTTTATCCATAACTAGAAGCGATTAAAGGTATGTTATAACCTCCCAAAAATTTTAAGCTAAGATCTAAACCATTCTTCATATGTTATTAGACCCAAACCAGATGATTTCAAATGGTACATAGGTGTTGAGATCAATTATTAAGTGTGTAAAGTGTATTAGATATGAATTAAGGTCATAAATAACCCCTCACTCAAAGTTGAGTTGAAGGCACCCCAATCAATTAAGTTTTCATGTAAGACTAAACTAGGATCAACTTCAAAAATTTATTACTCCTAGAATATGAAGAGTTAGGTGGCCTAGTACCCACCAAATTAAAGGTTTGAGATTCTTCTTTCCTATGCCACCAACGGCGTATTAATCCAAGTCTGAAGTAAAAATTTATCAATATTTGACTAAAATATGTCTGTCTATCATACTAACAGATAGTAACCACGGGAGGAATCCACGGCTCGTGGATCATACCACAGACTGTGGATTGGAAATTAGTCCTAGAACTTAAATGTTTTCCTAAAAACCATGGGAGGGTTCCACGGGTTGGGGAATGATCCACGGGCCATGAAATACACTCATGGAACTTAGTCCAGCAGCCTAAAAAGTGGTCTACCACGACCTCCATCCATGGGCCATGGTTCCTTCTGCGGGCCATGGTTTGTGTCTAGAGACCCATGCGTTGTAAAATTCTGTAACTTTTCAAACTCATTTCCTAGTGGTATTTTAGTAATTTCTCACTCTTTGTACTCTTATACTAAGTCATTTTATGTCTTTAGAAGGGGTTTTTATCAACTTAATAGATCCATCCTCCTCATTCTCTCGTCCCAACTCCATAAAAGAAAAGAAAGGCATTCTCTCAGGCTTCTGTCTAGGGTTCTTCTCCAAGCTTCAAACTTCAGTTTTAGTTCAAGAATCTTCTACAGGCAGGTATGTGGGATTTCAATGAGGGTTTCCTTTTACCCTCATGCCCAAAGTTTTAGATTTTAGTATGATTTTTGCAAGTTATGATTCTAGGGTTCATACCCAAATATGTGTTTTACTTTTCACAAAAAATTTATTTTCCTTCAGAGTTCAGTTCAGAGTGTCAGCATTCATTTTAAACAAAGTTTAAGTTTCCTCATGATCATTATGACTATGGTTTTGCTTCCAGAAAAGTATTATGATTTTCAATCACTTCAATCCAGTTATTTTAGTATAAAAGAACTATGCATGATTTAGCAGGCTTCGACCTACCTTCAGTAAGATTTATCAAATATGTTTTTAAACATAGACTTCCAACATATGATTTATAAACAGTTTTGACATCCAGATATATCATATGATACAATCAGTTTTCAGTTATACAGTCTTTCAAAAATCATTTAGATTAGTTAAGTTCTGATGCAGCATTCCAGAACTTTAGCTTTTAATGATCTATTAGTGTTCAGTTTTTTTGGCAGTAGTAACTAGCACTGAGTTGGACTAGGGTTCAGTGTACCCTAAAGTCCCAGAACTACATCCTACCATAGGTTTATTTAGCCCCTTAGTTAGGCCTTAGTACTAGTGATTACGCCAACTATGCGTTTATACCCTGGGAAGGTATATTGGGTCCTCTCGATGGGGCGTATACATTAGACTCTATGTTTAGCTTGCATGATTTATGTTGGTTAACAAGCTCTCCCATAGATTCCATTTTAGTAGATTGTACATGAACCTTAGTTCAGTTCAGTTCAGTTGCATTTCTATTATGCTTTTTACTTCAGATCATCTTTCTTATTCATCATATCCACTCTATGGTTGGGTCATTGTACTACAGTCCATTTCCTTGCACTCAGTTTGTATTTTCAGCATGCTCATCTTATCTTATAGTTTACATATCTCACAGTTACAATTCAGAAATATGTTTTATACCCTCTTCAGAAAAAGAGGTTATGTTTTACAGTTTTGACTTATGCATTCTCAGTTGTTTATACTTAGTCTAATTTTCAGATATGTTTCTAGTATATACATGTTTTCTCATGAGTTAAAGTTAGTGTATTACCTCACATGCTTAGTACATTCAAAGTACTAATTGCATACCTTCTTGTGATGCATCTTTTTATAATGTAGGTTTTAGTACTAGCTCTCAGAATTAGGGTCAGGTAGATCGCAGCTTCCAGCCAGCAGGAGATGAGTTCTCCTTATTTGGGAACTCTAGTTTGTTATTACTCATAGTTGTTTATCTCAATCAGTATACATTGATTAGAGATAACTGGGGGTTATGTCCCGGCTAACTGTAGTACAGTGTTAGTAGAGGCTTTATAGACACTCAACAGTGTTAGTAGAGGCTTTATAGATAGTCAGTCAGAATTGTTGTATTTAGATCTAGTTTCTTTTCTTTTATAATATAGTGTTATAAATATTTTAACTAGTGATTCATTGACAAGTTATCACATAATCTTGCTTGCACATATTATTTTCCATTTTATATATTTTTATTAAGTTGCTTATGAATTATACCAGTATCAAGGGTTAGCTTGGGCCACTTGTGATTCCAGGTCCCGTGTTATATCCAGGGTATAGGCTCGAGGCATGATAAATTTGGTATTAGATCACAGATTTTAAGTACCCTAGGGTGTCTATGAAGCCGTGTCTAGTAGAGTCTTGCAGAATGGTACAAAGATATCTGTACTTTTATTCGAGGGGCTATAGGGTATTTAGGAAATGTTTCCCCTTCTTTCATACTCCAGATTATACAGTAAAGCTTTTACCTAAGAATATATGTAGATCCGAGTATTACTCCACTTTAGTTGACTATGCCTCATCTTTGTGGTAATAGAAATAGTTAGATTAAGTTCCTACTGATAATGTTTTCTCGGACAGAGCCTACAGGTAGTTATGGGGCTGCACAAAGGCTTGAGTGGAGCCCATCAATCCTTCTAGGTTTAGTGATTTGAAAGAATTCACTCTTGTTCATGAGAATCATGCGTTTGAGCCAAAGTGAGATATGCTCTCAGACCCCTTTCAAAACCTTAGTATAGGTAAGACCTTTGAGGGGGGAGTACATTTTAGGATGTTTGGGTAATGTTGTCACCCAAAAGATAGTATGGTTTTAGTATTATGAGCCATGAATTATAGAGGCAGAATTACCCTAAAGTTAGTAGTGTAGTAGTTATGAAATGGCTAAAAGATGGGCAGACTCTAGATAGTACCATATGAGTTAACGGTGTGCATAGTATGGTGGCAAGGAAGAGTAGTTGGATCATGAAGAATGTATTTGTATATTAGAGTAAGATAGGGGTTTAGTTAGTATAGTATTTGTGAAGTGGTGTAGCTATCCATGATAAGTGTTATACTCTAAGCTTGAATTGTGATTGATTGATAAGATAAAGATAAAGAATATATGGGGGTGAATGTATAAGGCTTATGCAATTTCCATTTGGATCTGTTAGTGTGGTGTAGTATCATAGAAGAAAGTACCAGCAAGGGTTGTGTCTACAAATATAGTCCATGAGGAAGAGTTAGCATCCCTATGTATAGTGATGCCCTAGCCTTGTACCACTAGTTAGTTATGACCCAATTTAGAGAAAAGGTTCACAGAGTTAGAACGTCAACCTTTTAGTTAAGGGGAAGATGATAGGATAAAAAACCAAGTCGAGTCAAGAGATTCAACTAGTATAGAATGCCAAAAAAGAGAGGGTATATCAATCCATTTTTATTCCAAAAAATTTCCTAGTACTTCAGTCAAGATGACACTATACTCAGACGTATCTGTGTCATATCCATGACTAGGTTCATGTACTTTATACAGGTTCACGTCCATACTCAGCTCCTAGAATGATCAGAAATGTGCTCATGATAGCAATTCTATTCACACTCTATGATTATATGAATCCTAGATTTATGCCATGAGACTCGTTATATATGTAAACTCATGTCTCACAGTATGCTCAGTTCTATGTACTCAATTCAGTCCTCAGTGCCTTAATGGATAATGAAATCACGCAACGTCATGTATGTGCTCAGACCAGATTTCTTGAACATTTCATGCTTATGATTTCCTTACTCTAACCATGTTTTATATGTCCAGGATGGGAAACACTCATGCCATTGCTCTTGACTTATCAGACCTCACCTTGAGTGACTAGATCACGCTAAGTGTAAGTCAACCGATCAGTATTCCTTCATTCGTGATGCTCATGATCCCACTCTATTCTTTCAGTGATCTTGGCTTATGTTGTCATACATGTCAGTGAAGGGAGCTAAGTAGTAGCTTAGATGGGAACTAGTAGATTTTCCCTTTTTGGTGTACTAGTTCCACCTTAGTTTGTAGGTGTGGAAAAACTGTGAGGTAAGGGATGTTCATGTGTAATAGTTAGATGAGAAATTTTAGTGTGTTCCTTTGTAGAAGTTCTTAAAGTTACAGCTTCTAGATATGCTAGGTAAGAAACGAGAAGTCTTAGATAGTGTCAGCTACAAAAAATTCGTAAGATGATCATAGTGATAGGTTTGAATGTTGTGAAGAAATACATGTGGGCCTTTGCCTTGTGCGACTAGTGATCCATATATTAAGAGCTCAAGGTTAGTTGATTTTCATGATAAGAAGGAATACTATTCTTGGGAGATGATTCTAGATGCAAGAGATTTAGCCAGGATAGGATTGAACATGGTAAAAGCAGGTAGTTAGACTTAGAACATAGAATCTATATATGCGCTGGTGAAATTTTTAGTTACAAATGGTAAGGGATAACTATCGGTAGGCTCGGGTGCTACACCTGGTACAAATTCATTATGGTTGGCTCGAGTATCACACTTGGTATGGAATTGATTATAATATGTGTGTTGGTTCCTTAAGTGAACTAGGTTGTTTATTGTTGTTGCATTGTGTACATTAGTTCCATCAGTGAACTAGGTTTGGTTGTGGTGGTGTAATATTATATTTTGCTCCATGAGTGGCCAGGTTGGTACGTTATAAATGTTTAGGTAGTTTCTTAAGTGAATCGGGATTATATATGGGTACTATAGATGATATCCTAGGGATTTTTGAGTGGTCTGGGTTATTATAAAGGTATGAAAAAGGTTTATTATGTCTGTAATTATGGTTGGGATTTGTCTTGTATGGTGGTTGAGTCAGGGTGGTAACTGAGAGTTTTACAGGTTGGTCCATTAAAATTGTCTAAGGGTTAAGGCTCAAGGTTGGACGGACCTACTAACATGGATATTTAGCAATCAAGACTGAGACTGGTAAGGTAATTCTAGTATTTGACAAGATAGGTAAGCTTGAAGAGTCTTAGTGTTATATAAGGAGTCAAGTGGTGTCGTAATAGAGGGGTTAAATGCCTTGTAATGGTGGAGTTCGCAACGGAATGAAGTGGGGAGATCTGGGGGAAGAGTGTATAAAGTCCTTGGATATTTAACCTGAGTAGTAAGGGTTGTTGATAAAGGACCTGGATTGTATAATTGTCAAGTTATATGATTTCTTTTGAATTTTTACATGATATTATGTGGTGGATTCGAGTCGACCGACGATGCCTACCAGTATGTGTTGTTTGTACAGATACTACTCTTGCTATGTCTTTTGGGTATAGTCTTATTGCAGGATCAGTTGATGTTTCTCAGTGACATGGATAGCAATCTTCAATAGCTTCTACTCATCTCTTCCTAGGGTGGGAGCTGTGTCTTATTCTTTTGTTCCATTTCTCTTGATAGCTCTTGTACCTATTTAGACTAGATCTTAGAGAGGGTTTTCCATTGTATTTGTAAAGGATTTCATTGTACTCAAGTTTTTATAACTGTTTTTAAATATTAAAGGCAATTCCTATGTTTTCTTATTTACTTCCGCATTATCTGTTTTAACAGGGTGGTAAGGGTTCTCCTATTTAGGTGATTAAAGTAGGTGTCCGTATGGCCCGGTAGTTGGGTCGTGAAAATTTTGTAACATAGCCTAGGTTACCGGTATTCTAGTACAAGAGAAAATGTTGAATAGAGTCCTGCGGATTGATGTGTTGACGTCCACATATAATCTTTGAGAAGCTATGAAGCATTTTAGGAATTGTTCCACTTCCTTTATTCCTTTTGTGTAGTCTGTTTCTTTCTTGTATGGGTTGAGTCCAATTCGTATCTCTTGATTCCAATTGGTATCTTAACAAGGTAAATAGACATCGTTGATTCCTGTTGAAATGACACAGGCAAGGAAAGTTGGAATCGGAAAGGTTCCAATTAGTATCTGGCCTTAGAGGCTGTGTGAATGCATGGATGATCGGGCTAACGGTCATTTATGAGGCAAATAAAGGATAATAAATAGGCCTTGTTTTACTGCTGCAGATTGAGATGGTGCTTATGTGTATTTATATTGTTTGATGACTGCGAATGTGTGGTGTACAAATTGCTTGAAATGTTGAAAGGTCATAACTTGGTTAGGTGTGATTGGTTAAGTGTTAATTACTATATGGTTTAACTGAAAGGTTTGTACTAATTTTAGGCATGGGCTTACCGTTGGTAAAGATAGTCAGGGGAAAAAATGATTTGTGACTGCGGGGAAACTCCAGTTTTATAACAGTCGGGATTGGTTGGGAACTGTGAGAGAAAAAGGGGTTATTCTTGCATGATAGCGGGAATGTGATGTTATGAATGATTTTCTACTGTGATTCATGACTGATTTTATGTTAATGTTGCATTAAATTATTTGTTATGCATTGCAGGGATCGGTCTTGAGGTTATATCTAAGTCCATAACGCAATTTCAAAGGTTAATAATGATAACAGGGAATGGGAAATAAGGAAACTTTATAGAAATTTGCAATTTCTGGGCTGTTGCTATTGGGGCCACCATAGCAGAATTTTTTCGCTATAGCGGCATCATGGTAGTGGCATGCAAGACGATATAGCGGCATCGCGATAGTGGCATGCAAGCCACTATAGTGGGATAGACGGGAAAGAATCCCTGCCCTATTTTCTTCTGCTTTGCTTTTCATTCCTAGGACATTTTAAATCGACAGTTAAGCTATGAGCTACAACGTAAAGCAAGGAAATCACATATAGAACTAATTTAGCATGCATATAAGATTAATATTGTTAAACTAGAATCCACATGCATAAAATAAAAAGGGAAAGGGAAAGGGATAGCAATGTCTATTACATGCCCCAAACTAGGGCAAACCCAAATCAGTAAGCTGGGGGAGCTCCTTGTTAGGGACGGCGCAGCTAAAAATGACCTTTATGGTCTTCCACATTCGTACGAGCATGCGGTCCTGGAAGTGCCTCTTCTTCTTCTCCTCATTAAGCTCCTTATGGAGTGCTGCGTAGTCTTAAGCAGGGGGAGGTAGGTTTGCGGCTCCGGCAGGGGAATTCTCCATAAATCTCTTAACCGTAGCCAAGTCCGCCTCCAGGCAACTTCTAGTGATCGGGGATGGGACTGGGAAAGAGGGGAAGGATCATCATTATCATCATTAACATCCTCTACAGCTCATCTACTCTCAGCCTCACCCATCTTCCTCTTCTTTCCCTGAGAAGTGATCACTTTCACTCGGAGGGCATGAAAGGGGGCGTCTATCTCTAGCTCATTATTGGCATCCTCCTCGAACACCCTAATTCGCTGGCATAGTGCAAATACTAGACCGGGGAGGAAGAGGACCTTCTTGGTGCCCCGATGGAAGTCCCTCCACTCTAACACAATATGTGCCCCCACATTCATCTGAATGCCCTGCATAAAACAGGCCACCACCAAATATCGAGGGTAGGTCACGTCAGTAAGGTTGCCCGATAGATGGATCCTTTGGGACACCAAGTTTAGCCACTTCCTATCATCGACTGTAAAGTAGGTGCTCGTGATTCCCTTAGTATTGGGCCAGTAGACCTGGTCCCTGAACTCCTCTATCAGTGTGTCCCTCAGCCACTTCATATCCCACACCCAAAGTTTGGCCTCGTATGCAACATTTGAGACAATAGGCACTCCAAGTACCTCATTGAGGGTCTGTATATCCACGGGGACATCCCTTTCTCAGATGCAGATAGTAGGGTTGGGGTCATACCAAAGCACGGTAGGGAGTATGGCATAGGACACCCTCACCTAGACCGAGACCCTGGAAGGGAGAGCCTCTACCAGTGGGCCCCTACTAAACACCTGGAGCCTATTATAAAATACCCCTTCCTTTTCTGCCATGCCCTTCATGTTGAAACCCCTCTCATAGCAGAAACCGCTCCTCCAATAGTCAAGAAATCTTTCTCAACTAGAATCATCAGGGAACCTCTCATAAGCTGAAATATGTTCCTGACTTGAATCCATTGGGTGTTAAATCTGCAAGATTAACAAA